>PJEM01006659.1:0-107726 GCA_004023845.1 Helogale parvula | reverse complement strand
AAAAAAAATGAAAGTTGTAGGACATGACCTAGTTGACCCCAAAGTCTTTCATCTTCTGGCATTGGGATTCCATGCACATCTTCTGAGAGACCAGCTTCCAGATGGTAGGAGCTACAGACAGAAAAGGACAGTGATAAGAACCTGGAAGGAACTGAAAGTGCTCATACATACATAGCATTTGGTAAGAAGGATATCTGGGTAGGCCCAGATTCAACTGTTAGCTTTACTGCAAACTCTGAATGACCCCTGGGAACTTTCGCTTTAGTTTGGTCCCCAAACTCCAGAGCGTTTTCAAAATTATATGAGATAAGTGTGGGAAAGCACCTTTCTGTCTTGGAAAATTCCAAAGGATAATTATAAATACCTTCTATAGCTCATAATCTGTGTTGCTCATGGGTATTTATTTAAATATTTGCCCAGCTTCTGCTATCATAGATGGTATCAGAGATGACAGATTGCCTCTCTATTTATCAGGCTCTAAAAGGAATGTACACACTTTGACACAGTATGTTGGGAAAATCAGAACTCCCTAACTGAAAAGAAAACAACTCTGAACTCTGTGATATTAAAGAAATATAACTCCAATAAGACATGGATTTAAAGACATTTATCTTTAGTAGATGTAGACTTTTCTATGTTAGGTGAATTTAAATTGCATGGAAATTTCCTGGAAATTTTGTGCCTTTTTATTTTCCCACAAATTCACTTGAGTAACTTTGAGTAATTATGGCTTTTTTACACTTTGTTTCCCCAAATTCTCACTTTCCAAACTAACAGCAACTTAATTAATTACATTTTTAGGTTCAGTGGTAAACATAGGCAATCCAAAGTAAGTATGATTGCCAGTGAGAAAAATGTTTAGGCTCCAGGTTTAGTCTAGCCTTGCCACATGGTATTTGCTAAAAAGCCTGTCTCCTACCATGTCAATTAATCAAAATATTATGCTCCGAATCTGGAAATATAGTGGTCCAATGTTCTAACAAAGAGAAACATTGTATTCTACAGAAAAAACATTAAAAATTAAATCAAGGTTTTTAATTTAATTATCTACTTTCTCTCTTCATATATATATATATATATATATATATACATACGTATACAAAATATATTATTTTAATATGAACAAATGAGATGGGTTATCATTTTCCTATTCATATGGAATGCATCTATTTTTCACAGGACTTAATGATCAAATTTGTGTTTATCTCATACTCATATTTTTAGTCAAACTCAAAATAGCTGAGATAAAAACTAATATAAATATGAGATATCACGTGCAAAATATAAGTATAAAGTACAGTGCAGATTAAAGCGGACTATCTGACCACTATAGATTTGAATTCACTTAAAAACATCATGAATTAAAAATAACGTGGGGCGCCTGGGTGGCTCAGTCGACCTACCAACCGACTTGATTTGGGCTCAGGTCATGATCCCAGGGTTGTAGGATCAAGCCCCGCATCAAGCTCCACACTGTTTGGAGCCTGCTTAAGATTCCCTCTCTCTCCCTCTGCTCCTATCCCCCCATTCATGCTCTCTCTCTTAGAAAGAAAGAAAGAAAGAAAGAAAGAAAGAAAGAAAGAAAGAAAGAAAGAAAGAAAAGTAAAAATACCCAGAAATGGGTGTTATAAACACATGTAATCATCCTACCACGCAACTTCTGTTTTCAACTTTCCAGAGACATAGAAGAGAAATGGGAGACACAGGCAAAAAGTAAAGATAGCAGATGAAAGCAACTGACAGAGGAGTTCAGGAAAGCAAGGGAGGAAAAGGCAGTGAGAAAAGAACGTAGAGAAAATAAGGGGGAAATAATGAGGCAGTAAGATGAGCTACAGTTAAGTATATTGATAATTTTTCTTTCCATGACTTTATGCTTGATACTTTATGTTTGATTAAAAAAAAAGTTTAGTGCTTTCTGACAATTCTGCATCACAGAAACTGAATTTCTTCTTCCATTCAACTCACAGTCAAGCACGTGGTGGTGGGGATGATTTTTTATATTGTTGCCTCTTCTCCAAATCCAGGAGATCTTAACAGAGAAGGCAAGTGTCACTTTCCAAGATGTTACACTTACACAATGATGATCTTTTCTATGGGTTCTCACACTTTGATATTCCCCAGCTCATGCACCCAACGGTGAAATAAGCTTGATAATTATTGTGTAAGCAAATACTGTGACATATGCACCTCTTCACATGGTCTTGATAAAAACACACAGAGAAATTAGTAGTGCAGGCAAAATGAGATGATGAGACTATTTCAATTTTTATTGTTGGTATTTTAGTTATTGGCTTGACTTTTATTTTAAGGGCTAGGGTTGACTTCTGGAAAGCATGGTGGGCAAAAAATAACAACAAAAATTGTGTCCCTGGGTTGACTCAGCCTTTAACCAGCTTTAAGAATCTAGATAGTCTTCAATGAGCAGTTTATTTTCAATGTACAAATTCAAAAGGTAATATTCCTATAGTGGTTCCTTATTTGTTTTGTTTTTTACTACCATAAAACAATTACAAAATGTTGGTCATTATTACTAGTTTTTGTAGTAATGCTTCCAAACACATAATGTTATAATCTATTTCCAATTAAACCTATTTCTTCTGTACTGATGTGTCTTATTTAAGGGAGTGTTTTGGTATAACTGACCTCTTTTGGACCTCATTTGTAATTTTTTTTTCCTTTGGCAAGTGATACCCAATTCCTTTTGTTACAATGATTTAGCTTCTGGAATCTCTATCCAAACCTGTAGCTCAGCTTGCATAGATTATGAACTGTTCCACACATCTGAGGGAGGCAAGAGAGTTAAACTAACCTATTTATAATAACAACCTTGTGTTGCTATGACATGCACCACGGCAGAGCTGAAAATCATTATCTTTGTCATGTGAACAGAAGGTATAAATAAGGTGACCAGAAAAGTTTTATTACTGTTAGCAACAGATGCAGAAGAGCAAAACAGCAATTCCAATAATACTACCCATATGCTGGTGCAAACAAAAGAAAGATCTAGCAGTCCCAGGCTAAGTGAATTAGTGCTCTTCCATGATGCCATTGCCCAGGGCTGGGTTTTGTTCTTTTTCTGTGATGTCTTTTCAGTGCCAAATATCTTGTCAGTTCCCATTAACAAAGGGCCAGGCTGCCTAGAGTCTGGGTTAGACATATTACAAGGATGGCAATTGCCTTATTCTCAGGTTATTAATGTGACATATCCTCAGGCTTTGGATACCTTTTGAGGTCCAAACAGTGCAAATAGGTTTTATTTTGCTTTCCACTTTAGTTTTCAAAACTACCACCTTTGTCCCTGCCACCACCTCTAGCCAGAATTTTGTCATTCTTCCTTCACCAGTCATTCCTCTTCCCCAAACACTGAAATTCAAAAGGCTGACCCTGCCCATGAGTGCACGGAGTAGTTATACTTGACTGACGGCAGAGGGAAGAAGGCTGTGAAGTTGCATTTCAACTCATAAGCCCATGACCGTGGGATTTGTATTTTTTTTCCTAGCACGTTTGCTGTGGTTGATGAACAAGTCTCCTTTTCACACACAACCTCACCCCCAGGGTTCTCTGCTTATTCACATCAACAATAATAGTCTTTAAAAAAAAATAGAAATCCTATTTTGGTCAATGTGGAGTCACAAAGGAAGAGAACTTCTGCTTATTTTTGCCTTGGTGTTAGTAATATGATACGCTTACCTACATGTATATCTGAATGTCAGGATTTTAGAACCAGCTCTTTTGCTCTGACTGGTTTCTCCAATAACCTCAGCATATTTGTCATGCTGTAGATAAGATTTTGGTAGCCCACATTTACCTGCTCGTAAATCAACTACTGATTGCAGTATATGACAGTAAGTACTGTGGAGAGTACAAAGATGAATTAGTATATTTATCAAATGGATCCGAGTCCGATAGAAGAGATTAACACCTACACACAAACAACTATTGTACATGCTTTGTAGGGAAAATGCAATTACCATTGATTTAACTCAAGCTAGAAACCTCTACATCATCCGCAATTTTCTCTTTACTTCATATCATACAACATTGGTTGTATGCCTGGCACAATTTATTTTTAAAATATTCTTGAATGTCTCCCTTCTTTTCACTACCAATGTATTAATTCATAAACTTAAACTCTCTCATTTGATTGACTGCAATGAATTGGTTGTTGACTATTTGGAAGCTATGTGGAGCTATTGGAAGATTCAGAACCGAGGGACTATGTGATTATGTTTACTCTTTAAAAAAAATAGTATTGGTGTTCATTTAGGGTCTGGATCATAAATTCATTGAAGAAATTTCAATCCCATTGAAGATGAAAAAAAATAAAGCAGTTAAATCAGACATCAATTGTAACAGGGAACTACCAGAAACAGTTCATTCCTCTTATTAGGACCATAGTAAATGCGTGATAAAATATAATTCCTTAACAGATTAAAATATAATTATAATTTAAAATATTCAACAATTCAATATCCATTGAATTCAGAACATTATACTACTTACAGTGTGATGGACACAGAAATGTGCCATGCAAGGTCCCTTTTGAGGACTGGGTGATAATTGCCACAGACACACTCTCAAGTATCCCAATTTTGAAATCTGTCCAGTAAGGAAAGGGTTTCACAATGGGAAAAGCCAAGTGAAAGCCTAGAAAACTATCCCCCCTATTCCTGGCCAAAGTACCAAATTAAAAACATTGTCATTTCTAAGAAAAGGACTTATCAGCGTTACCAAATGATTTAGTTAGCTAGTCAAAGGCCTGGAAGAAATATTGGAAGACCCAGGAAAAAGGTAACTAGGATAGAGTTATATGACTAGACCTATCAGAGAAGGCTAAATATGAAGTTTTTTTGGGTCATATGTTAATATATACAAGAAATCAACCATTGCTGTAGCAGCACCAAACCACCACATATAGACGATGATTTGGCAAGCTGATGTGAGTCAAAGTCTGTCATTGGCCACTCTAATGCTGCCATAATAGGCACACGAAGAAAAGATGGCCACAGTGGCCAAAATGGACCAAAGCTGATATAACTACTGCTACCGCTGAATGTCCAAATTGCCAACAAGAACAGAGAACCAATAGTGTTCTCAATAGGAAATAACACTGAATCCACTTATGGTGCCATTACTGCAGCCTCTATGGAAAGTAGTACGGTGGCTCCTCAAAAGATTAAAGATAGAACTATAATATGATCCAGTAATCTCACTGCCCACTTTGGATATAAATCCAAAAGAATTGAAGTCAGAATCTCAAAGAGATATTATTACTCCCATATTCACAATAGCTAAAGTGTGGAAACAACCTGAAGGTCCATCAACAGATAAATGGGTGAAGAAAAAATGATACACAATACACACACATGCAGACACACACACACACACACACACACACACACACACACACACACACACACCCCAGAATACTCTTCAGCCTTAAAGAAGGAAATCCGTAGTATAGAACAACATAGATGAACCTCGAAGAAGTTATGCTAAATGAAATAGGCCAGACACAGAAAGACATGTACTGCATTATCCAAATTATAGGAGATATCTAAAGTAATCAAATTCATAAAACCAAAGACTGGAATGATGGTTACCAGAAATTGGGAAGTGGGGAGTACTAATCGTAATGGTGATATTTTAATGTCTATCAGTTGAAATATTTTATATGCAAATATCTCAGCTGGAGAGAGAAGTGTGATTAAACCCCAAATTCCAGCTCACTCCCCAACTAGTGATGCCTTCTTTTTCTATTTATAAGAGCCCAATATCCCTTTGCACTCAACTTGTCCCCTAAACCCCTTTCATCAATTCATCCTCATAACCCATGTGGCAAAGACTCTATCGGAGTATTTATCTGTGATTAGTGCATAGAAATGTACTGAGGGATGTAGACAGAATCAGGAAACATTACCCCCCTCTAATCCACATACTTGCTTCTGCCTAGAACCTAGAGAGCAGGCAACTGATCCTAGTGGCACCTATTTCTGTTAAGATGAAGGTCCCTGTGATGACAGGAAGTCACTACTACCCACTTAACTGTCATTCTAAAATTTACATTGAGAAATGTTTGCTCAGCATAGACAAGATTATTAGCACTCTAACCATAATAAAGAATGTATTTTTGGGGCACTTGGGTGGCTCAATCAGGGAAGCAGCTGACTCTTGATTTCGGCCCGGGTCATGATCTCACAGTTTATGGGTTCGAGCCCCATGTTGGGCCTCTGCATTGACACCACAGAGCCTGCTTGGAATTCTCTCTCTCTCTCTCTCTCTCTCCCTTTTTCTCTCTCTACCTGCTCACACACACCCTCTCTCTCTCTCAAAATAAACATTAAAAAAAGAAGGAAGGAAAAAAGAATGTATTTTGTTACTCTTTTACTTCACTTTTATTGAGAAAGGCAAAACTTTTCTTCATTATTATATGTGTTGAATAACAAAAATAATATCTTTGGAAAATATTAAACAGGTATAGTAAGTTAATTTCCCATAGATCACGTTTCCCTGGAGCTTCCCGCAGATGGTAGATATCATGCAGAACAAAGAAGTAAATGATAACTTCTAATTTAAAAGCATATTTTTGAGCCAATAATGACATTATGATCCTTAAAGATTTTTTGAAATATAGAAGTCTTGTTCTCTATTACAAAAGCATTTTTTTACATGTTAAGAGTAGCCTTAGAAGTCTGAGCTTAGAGGTTACCATAGTTATGTTCAGTATCATATTCACTGTATTTGTCAGCATTTGTTTTAATAATAAAATAAAAGATAAAATCTTTGCTTTCATTTAAAATTATAGCACATGTATTTTTCCATTTTTATAATGTCAGTTTTGTCTCTGTCCTTGCAATACACATCTGCATTTGAATAAACCAGTCAATATTCTCGGGTGCACTATTTCACTCATTTGTATATTTCTATATAATCATATAAAATATACATGGTATTTCACTGATAATTGCTTTTACTAGTCATCCATTATATGCTGAACTTTGACCAGCTTTCTTACTTAATAGTACATTAAAGACCTTTTTCCAAGTCAGAAAGTACATACCTAACTCATTATTTTAACATTGCTTTGTATATTCTTTTAAATTAATAAAGAATTTTAGAGCAGTTTTAGATTTACAGAAAAATTGAGTTGAAGGCTTCCCATCTATCCCCTCAGACACATGCACACACAGTTTCCCCTGTTACTAACATTTTGCATGGGGCACCTGGGTGGCTGAGTCGGTTAAGTGTCCAACTTCAACTCAGGTCATGATCTCGCGGTTGAGGGTTCATGCCTCACGTCAGGCTCCGTGCTGACAGCTTGGAACCTGCAGCTTGCTTCAGATTCTGTGTCCCCCTCAACTCTTGCTCTCTCTTTGTCTCTCAAAAATAAAACATTAAAAAAATAATAATACAGTTTATTTACTAACATTTTGAATTAATGGCTATGAAGGTAAACTATGGACTTTAGTTAATAAGACTGTACTGATATCGGCTAATCAATTGTAACGAATGCATCATTTTTTAAACTACTACATGACATTATATTGTGCAGGTGTATCTCTCCATTTCTTAACTGATGAAGAATCTGGCTACTTATAACCTTTACCACTATAAACACTGCTGCACTAACCATCCTTCAACATTTGCCCTTATACACTAGGAACATTATTTTTATGAGGTGAAAGTATATGCATATATGACCATTACTACCACTTGTATAATCATCCCCTCTTTCATCAGGTTTTACAAATGCAAATCACATCTTTTCCTAGAGTCTTGGTACATAGTATAGTGAGACTTTTTGTTTTTTAATGTTTATTTATTTATTTGAGAGAGAGAAAAAACATGCGCGGGGAAGGGACAGAGAAGAGAGAGAGAATCCCAAGCAGACAAGCAGGCTCTGTGTTGTCAGTGCAGAGCCTGATGCAGGGCTCGGTCTCAAGGAGCGGCGAGGTGAGCACCTGAGCTGAAGTCAAGACTTGCATACTTAACCGACTGAGTAATCCAGGCCCCCCAAGAGACATTTGAAACTCATTTAATATGCTTAGGTTTTCATGAACAAGTGGATGGCAGGTTTGGCTGATATTACTGTATGCACTGTTCTCAAGGGATGAAAATGGCTAACAGCCCCATATATAAGAACCTGTACCTGCATACTCTTATTTGACAATTGTGACTTTTTCACAGGTAAGTCTTATAATAGTTCCTTTGGATTTCTTATTACTTGGAGGATTGTTCTATACATTCTCTGCTAAATGGTCTAGACAGCTAGTCCAATCCAACATTCCAGCTCCGTAAAACTAATCTAGTCCTGCATTTTTTTCTACTCCTACCACTTCTCATGTATCTTAAGTTATTATCTAGGGAAATATTGTAAAGTCATATCATTACTATGAAATAAAATTCCATATCCCAAGGACTCATAGAGTCAACAGTGAACCTATAAGTGTAGTAATTTGCTGTTTGTTTTTTTTAAACCATAAATTTGTTGAAAATGAACAGATGTATGTATGGAACCAGGAGGCAGTGGAGTTAAGTCATGATTTCTGAATGTGTATTTGTGGGCAAGGAACTCTAGATATGATCCATTTTAACAACCAAATTTTAGATGAAGGCTCTCAGTTTCAGAGAGGCAAAGGGAATTGCTTCAGATCACCTGGTCAGTTACTGATGGCATCAAGACTAGGACAAATGTCTTCTTAAATGGCAGCTCCTGTCTTTTTTCAACATGCCACACTTAGTCTATCCAATATTCAGGACTGGCTCTGGATGAACTTAGCTACCCTACCTCTCTAGTTTATTCAATTGGAAAAAGAAACAAATTTCTGCCATTCCTAAACCTTGCTGTCTTAAATATTTAAAAGAATATTACATTTAAGTTATAATAGCTAATTTTTTAAATGTTTATTTACTTTTAAAAGAGAGACAGAACGTGAGTGAGGTGGGGCAGAGAGAGAGGGAGACAGAATCTGAAGCAGGCTCCAGGCCCTGAGATGTCAGCCCAGAGCCTGATGTGGTACTAGAACTCACGGAGAGTGAGGTAATGACATGAACCTAGGTGCCCCAATATAATAGCTAATTTTTGTATCACTTAACCACAAGCCTGCTATCATGGTTGCTTGCATTTTATTGGTAAAAATTTTGTAAAATCATAAATTGTAGTAAAATAAAAATTGCAAGAAATTCACAATCTAAACTATTATTAAGTGTGGAGTTCAACAGTGTTAAGTTCATTTACATCATTGTGCAATGAATCTCCAGGACACTTTTCATTTTGCAAAACTAAGATTTTCAGATCCATTAAGCAACTCCCTACTCCTCACTCCTGTCAGTCCTTGGCAAACACCAGTCTGCTTTCTGTCTCTGCAACTTTGATTACTCTAGGTGCCTCATGTAAGGAGAATCACAGTATTTATATATTTGGGACCAGATCATTTCACTTGTCATAGTATTCTCAAGGTTAATCAAGACTGTAATATGTGTCAGAATTTTCTTCCTTTTTTTTAAATGTTCATTTATCTTTTGAGAGACAGGACACAAGTGGGAGAGGGATAGAGAGATGGAGACAGGATCCAAAGCAGGCTCCAGGCTCTGAGCACAGAGCACGATGCGGAGCTCGAACCCACAAACCCTGAGATAATGACCTGAGCCAAAGTTGGACATTTATCCAAGCGAGCCACCCAGGCACCCTAGAATTTTCATCCTTTTTCTGGCTGATATTCCTTTGTAAATATGTATATACCACATTTCATTTATCCATCCAACCACTAATGGGCAATTTGGCTGTTTCTAGTTTTTGGCCACTGCAAATAATGCTGCTGTGAAAATGCATGTATAAGTATCCCTTGTAGATTTCAATTCTCTTGGGTAGATGTTCAGAAGCGGAATTGTTGGATCAAATGGTAATTGTATTTTAATTTTTTTGAGGAACCACTAAGGGCTAAAATGTGAGCATTATAATGTATCTTTCTCTCTGATCTCAATAGACATAAATAATTGTAGTAATAAATCTTTGGGGGGAAAATCACAACAAAATATTTACATAAGCAGTGAGTTTATAAATAGAAAATTGATAGCAATAACAATTTTGTAAAAGACTGTGTATCAACTACATTTCATCCCTTGGAGACTTTATTTCCAATCAAATCACAAGCTGAATAGGCTGCATGTGTGCCACTGTCACAAATCCAGTCTTTTTAAGAGACAATGATGGGCAAGTTGACAGCTTTACACCATAAAGACACCAATGTTGACACATTTAATTAAACGTCTGGTTTTCCCTTGTTTTCTAAATAATTATGTCTAAAAAATTTGTGTATTATTTCTCTTTGAACATCTATATCATGAAAACCTGAATAGAAATGATAAAATTTTAATTTTTCTGGGGAGACATTTTGCTTTGAATTGAAACTGAGAACATTTTCTGGCAACAAGCCCCACCAGGTTTTGAAGGACAAGTCTGCAGCCAGGAAACACAGAAAGGGAATGGCCGTGGTGAGAATGAGGCCAATATGTGAACTTGTCTTTCTGTCTGTCCAGTACTTATGGTCTTAAGTTGAACACTGTTTAAGGCTGTGGCAAGGGAAATCTGAGTCTGGCTGGAAACCCTTAGTCCCATTTTTCTCACAAAACTATATTTAGTAATCTATGGCCTTTGTGCTTGGACACAACTTTGTACGTAGTTCTGATGCTTATCAGCTGGATAATTTGGGGAAAATTAATTATCTTCTTTTTGCCTCAGTTTCTTTTCAGAAAAATAGAGATACCATACTACAAGCCTAATGAAGGTTTTTGTAAAGATATTAAAAGGTTATATGTGTAAGGCCACATATGTGGAACTCAGTAGACGTTGTTCTATTGTAAAAAGTAGTGATATGCTATAGGTAGTAGATTCTTCCTGAAAAGAGATCTAGATTTCAAACATGTTGGCAAACAACTAACCACTGTTAATGACATTATGACTTCTTATTTCTACTCTCAACTCCCCAAAAGACCACTGATAATCAAATAAGCTTAAGTTTATGAGATTTGACTACAGATATAACAACTAGAGAAAATAGTAAGTGGCTAGAGTCTAAACTGTATCCTAGGTAGAAAGTTTAAGGGAGAGGAGAATGTTTACAGGGTTCGAAGGTTTGGGTTCCAGTGATGGAAAGCAGATCTTTCAAGATGAGGAATGAACTGGAAATGAGTAAAGTATGTGACTACAAATCTCATGCTGAAAAATTAGCTAAAGAATTTTGGATTATGCCAGTCCTTTTTCTTCTATATGCTCTATATTTACCACGACATTTGAATAATGATAGTGAGCACATAATAATGGAAATTTAAAAATGTGATTTCCCTCTTCATTACCTGAAAGATTCAAGGAGATGAGCTTTGTGTGTTGTTTACCCTTGAATACCTATATTATGAAAGTTTGAACAGAAATAATAAAATTTTAAATGTTATCTACTTTGATTTAATAAAAAATACTAAGAAGATCTTAAGAAAATAAGTCATGGGACCAGATGAAGATAAAGATCTCTAAGTTTGTTGTCCTATTACAACATGAAATGGGGAAATATTTATCTGGTGATAGATTCCATTATAAAGGAATAAAGATTAAATGAGACTTTGGTAGTGACCTTGGCTCCATCATGAGGAAAAAGAGAATAAATTATTAAAATCTTCCATTGAAATGTGTTTCTTATTATAACGATATTTTCATGTATAAGATAACATACATAAGACACTGTAATATATAAGAAATATAACAATGAATTAAGAACAAAAGGCATTAATCTTTTAAGAATGTTCTATACAGAAGACAGAGGGTTAGACTTGCAACTAGAAGTGAGAAGGATTAGATTGTGTTGTCCTCTATTTCTGCTGACTTATTTTGTCAGGAATTATTTTATTATACAATAGTATAGAAACTAAATTTCTCTTAATTTTTGAGTAGTTTAGAATATATGTGCTTCTCTGATTCCTAGATTATCTTCTAGGAACTGATTATAATACAGATCTCATAAGGATTGATTTCTGCAATTGATCCTGTCCCTATTATTCATGTAGTGTGTCATTACTCAATCTTTTAAAGCTTGTTACTAAAGTTTGAGGTAACGATTTTAAGTGAAAATGTTGACCTCTTTTATAAGAATCCTTCCCAGATATTCGATAATCATCACTAAAATTTCTGGTAACCAAAAGAATGTGTAACTTGAAATACACATTGAATACCTGATAGGTATGAAGGCTATGAAAACTCTTGTCTTTAATTAAGGAAATGCTTAGACAAGAAGGAAATGAATGGGCCCTCAAATGAAACCAGCTGTAGGCAAAGCATTGTCCATATGACTGCAATATAATAGCTAATATATTTTTTCTGAAAATTGCAAGCCAAAAATATGCCAGGCACTTTCATAACTAATATTATTTTATCATTTTAAAATGTGAGGAAATAGCCTCGTAAAGGTGAAATACCTTGCTCAAGATTGCCCAACCATTATTGCATGATACAACAAAGCTTTAGTTATATTCTACTCCCTCAAAGCCAATTTTTTTTCCTATTATGTCATACTTTATTGTTTCAAAACCCTATTCTGTGATTTCCAAAAGACTCTCTAAGGGCATGTTTACCATGATGCAGATATAAGCCATCAGATAAGACAGTCAGTCAGAGCTGATTTAGAGTCTACCTTCTTAAGAGGGCTTCCTGGAGGGATGTGACTCAGCAGAAAACAAACACATTAAAAACATAACAAATGAAACAAAACAAAACAAAACCCTAGAGATTCTGCTAGACGCAGAGATGTATTTGCTCCTGACAAGATGAACCTGTGAATAACAGTTTCCCAGTAATGGAGCTGAGGGTTAGTGGTCTTCAAAGAACACATGGAAGCTTTCTTAAAGAGAAAATCAGTTTTAAACACCTTCGAAACCCGGAAAATCCTAGTGCCAAATAACTTGCAAAGTAAAAATAAGATTGTTCCTCTGTGGTAGGCAGAATAATGTCCGTGATCCCCCCCAAAATATTCCTGTCCTGATTCTCCAAATGTGTGAAATGTTACCTTACAGGACAAAAGGAACTTTGCTGATGTGATGAAGGCAAGGATCTTGAGATAGAAAGGTTATCCTAGACTATCCAAGTGGACCCAGTATAATCACAAGGGTCTTATAAGAGGGAGGCAAGAGGGTCAAAGGCAAAAGAAAGAGATGGAAACAATGGAGCTGAGCCCAAGGCTGGGATGCTGTTCTTTGAAGATGGAGAAGTTGCTGTGAGCCAATGAATGGATGCAACCACCAGTAGCTGGACATGACGAGGAACAGACCTTCCCCTGAGGCCTGCAGAAGGAACACAGTCCTGACAATGCCTTGGTTTTAGACTTCTGACCTCTAAAAATTTAAGAAAATGAATTTGTGAAATGTATGTTGCTTTGACTAACTTTGCAGTGGGAAATCAGTATCACTTTCCTTGCCTTTCCTTCTTCACTTCTGAAGGGTCCACTAGGGAAATTTAGTGGAGAAGAAGGAATATAATTCTATCTTGGGAAATAGGCAGAAACAAGAGAGATGAAGTAGTCCATGGCCCCTTCTTCCAACTGGATGTCCAGCCCAAGGAAGTGCTATATTGACCCGAGTAGGCTAATGACTGAACTGCTTGAGGATTGACCAACCAAAGGATACTTTGATGCCTAGGAGTTAAGAATTTGTCCCAGACTTCACCTGAGGGTCAGGGATGAACAAGATTATGGGAGTGGAGAAAACAATTTTCTAATTACATCCTATGAGTCCCACTTTTCCAAAACTATAGCACCGTACAGGAACAACATTTAAGAAATTGTTCTGTTGCCTCTTCATTCTGTGGGGCTCAGACTTCCTCCAAACACTCCTGTTTTCCTGATTCCCGTAAATGTCTTTGCATTGTGCCCTTTCTCCATTACACTATTCCAGTGAGATTTTCAGTGCTGACATTCTCAGATTCCCCACATTCCATCCTACCTACCTTGTGTGTTATCAGCCTCAGAAATTTCCTCTTGTTTATAAAGATAATAATACTTGTGTGAATGATGGTCAGACTAAAATGTACAAAATGTGAAAAATATTTGTGATACACATAGATAGTGAGCATACACAAAAATTTTTGTTTTACTCATTAATGAGGCAACAGTAGAATGAAAAATAGAAATTTTATATGGGCAGTGAAGAAGTGCTGAAATCTGATTGCTAAATTAGATGCAGATTGGATTATGTTCTACAGAACAGTAAAACCATAAATGGTATCACGGAAGTCATCAATGCTGACAGAAGAAAAACAAATCCTTGTACCTTATCAGATTTCTACAACTTAAATTCTACATTTCAGAGCTATAAAATGCCTGGGTCCTAATCGGCTTTGATTACCACTGTGAAAGTTCCATTTTCTGAGGAAGTCAGGTGTGAGGAATAACACATTGACATAATGTTAAAATGTTGCACAATCATCTTGCTTATTTATTTCCAAATTGAGAATAATTCTCTGTAACATCATTAACAAACACTAAAATATCTAAAAAATTAAAACTACTAAATGACTATTGACATGAAGGAGAGCAAATTTTACCAAATAATGGGACCTTCTGTTTTAAAAAAAAGTTTTTATTTATTTAATCCTTGTGCTGGATTGAGCTATGTCTGTTGTGTTAAGCTGGGATTTATATTTTCCTGAATCTCCTTCTCTGGATGGTCCTCAATGTGACTTGGAAGGTGGAAGGTAATTAGTGGCTGCGATTCATTGAAGGACTCTGGGAACAGTTACAGTGAAGTTCATTTGCAGAGGTGCCTACAGATCCCAGATCATGTCTCCTCCCCCCTGCTCTCTGATCAGTTTGCCTTGCCAAAGGAGGGCTGGGCTGTGCCCCACTGTTCCAGGTCCACAAACAGATGGTTGGCACTGGTGACATAGAGTTTAAGAGCTTGTAGACACCTCCATGGCATCTTCCTCTGCACCTATTGCATTGTCTGGGTGTGCTTGGCATCTATGTTTACCTTGGAACTCTGACTTTTCCATTCTTGCCAGTGTTTTTGACAGATGAACTTAGTGACTCTGTGTCTGACCCCTATTCTCTGCTCCAGGTCTTTATTTCACCAGCTCTTCCCACATTTCCAGAAGATCTAATATCTATAATAAATCTCCTATTCTCCAAATGCTCAAAGAGGCTTTGCTTCCCTGACTTAACCCTGATGGATGCATTTCTATTGTTTTATGGCTATGATCTCTATTTCAGCCCTCCCTGATGAGACATTTCCAACCACATTCTGACATAGAGTCTCTCCATTAAATGTACGATGGTAATAATTTCACTCATAACAATAATAGTGATAATAGCTAACACTAATACTTGTGAGGGAGTAGCATTATTGTAAATGATTTACTACTAAATGCTTAGATGTTTCTCATCTTCTTTAAGACTGCTTCATATTCTTTAAAAAGAATATTATGTTTTAGAATGGAAAATATATTCTTCTTAATCCTGAGGTCATATTGGTATGAAAAGATCACAGGAGTGGCACTTGGGTGGCTCTCAGTCGGGTGAGCGTCTGATTCTTGATTTTGGCTCAGGTCATAATCCCACAGATTTGTGAGCTCTTCCTCTTCATTTTGGTTCAGTGCTCGAAAACATTTCTGAATTAAGGCAGCTTGCAAGGCAGGGGCCTCCCACTGTCATATGGCGACCGATTTCTACCCCTCACTCAATTTTTGCCTAAGCACCTACCCCAAGGTGCCTGGCTACTGGTATCAGACCTTATGAAAAAACTTATTATGGGAGTTTTTTCTTTTGTGATTATAGGAGCACATATTACATTTCCTGAGAAACCTGTTTTTCCTCCCCTCAAGAAAACAGGCTATTGAACCCTGCTCACAAAGGACTAATCTTTGCTTTTGCTATGCTAAAAACATTGCCTTGTATGCATGTATTGCCTTGAATGCCGGGGACACTTTCTTCCCCATATGACAAGCATCTAAATCACCTATAATCAATCACTATTGATAAAGATTATGCATGAGTCTTCTAGCAATATATGTTCTGGGAAATTTTTACACACCAATGAATTTGTCATCAGGAATCATTGTCTAAGGCAATTGCCACTCCTGTTTTGTACCCCGTACATTTTTTCAATAAAAAAGACTGACTCTCTGGTCAGTGCAGAGATGCCTGCTTATAGTGCAGAGATGCCTGCCTCAAGAAGAGAGAAGCCTACCTGGTGATCAGAAAGAAGCCGAGGCACTCTTGCTCCCTTTTGCCGACACTGTCCATCCTTCAGGGAGCCCTGGACCTGCTGGACCTAAATTCTGGCAGCTCAGGTCATGATCTCACAGTTTATTGAGCTCTTCCTCTCTGTGCTCTTCCCCAGCCCGCATTCTCTCTATCTCAAAATAAATAAGTAACCTTAAAAACAAAAAAAGAAAGGATCACAAGGAAACCTAGGTAGGGGTACAGTTAGAAGTATGGCTAGTCTGGGCCTGTTTTGTTTATATGGCAGAGCATTTACTAGTTAACTATCACTACTGGCTCTCTAAGATGTAAAGAACCACTGCTAGAGAGGCCCCCAAATGCTATGTATTGCAGTAACAGAACTTGCTGTGAATTTGTCATATGTCAGATACTTTGCAAAGCTGTTCATATATATTATCTCATATAATCCTGCCTATGACTCCAAAAGGTAGGAACTATCAGCCTCTTTATAGGTGAGAAAACTGAGATTGGACAAAGTAACTTTCCCAAAGTCACACATTGCATATGTAATGGAGACTTCTAATCATCTTCCTATATCCATTCCTCTCCTGCTACGGACCCCCAAGTCTTAGCTGAACAGATATTGAGAGTAACGATGACTACCTTCCTATCCTCCCTTGCAACTAGGTGAGTCCATTTGGCTATACTGTGACTACAGATGTAAAAGTAGAAGTGGTGGAAAGTCACCGGATAGGGAAAGAGTATCATCTTCTTTCCTCCTTTTCTGATTGTTGTAATGCAGATGCAATGACTGGATCCACAGCAGCCAGCTTGGCTCTTCGGGTGACTTTGGGAATGGCAGGCAAACTCAGTGGAACAATATACATGAGAATCTTGAGTCATTGATATTGGAACACCTTACACACTTGTCTCTAAATTTCCATTCTATTTAAGAAAAAAACTATTAGGGTTTTATATAACTTGCAGCTGAACCCTACCCCAATTAATGCAATAATATAAGTTTTTCATGTACACACACAGAAATAACACCAAATAAGCCCACCACTATGACTGCTCATTCTTAGAATTCTTTTCTCCTTACAGAAGATTGCAAGTTAGAAATATTTCTCTGTTGTTACCGATTTTCAACCTCAAGTATGAGAACTTACATTTATAAGGAATCCCTGAAAATGCCAATTTTCTATCAACATGACCTCGCATCAGAGTACTAAGAATGGAGAGCTACTGCTAAACAGTGCCTGATTTTTTTTCTGTAATAGCACATTGGTGGGAAAATGCACTAGTCAAGATCATGAAAATTAAAATGACGTCAATCCTCTTAAGTGACATCCAATTGTAAAATTGGACAGGGTGGCTTTTTAGAAACCTTGATTCACTTCAACATATGGCTGCCTGGGAGGTTTTTTCTGTTCCTTTCTGTGTATGAGAGAGCTGAGTTGGCTTGCCTTTGGCTTGCTAACAGGAGTACACAGGTAATATCATAAGAGCATTTTTTCCAAATGCAAATCAAGCTTGCAATTGTAAGATAAGTACCTGGGCTGTAACGTACAATGTGATGACTGTAGATAGCAAGGTTGTATGAGGCACAGGAAGGTTGTTAAGATAGTAGATCCTAAGAGTTCTCATTACAGAGAACATTTTTGTTTTAACTTTTTTGTTTTCCTTATGTTGTATCTGTACGAGAGGAGGGATGTCAGCTGAACCTATTACGATAATCTTTTCACAATTCATGTGAATCAAATCATCGTGCTGTAGTTTAAAACTTACACAGTGATGTATATTAATCATTTATCAATAAAACTGAGAGGTGTGAAAGTCACAGAGGAAGGCCAGGAAAACAAAGCTCTTGTGAATGTGACATGTACATGTGCAAGCAGCAAGGTTCATTCACAACCTGCCCAAGTTCAGAAGAGTTCTCCTAGTTCTTACCATCCTTGGGGCCAAATAGCCAAGATCATCGACTTTTGCTGCCAGTAGCAATTTGGAAGGCAGTGAGTTTTTAATTCACCAATATACTGATTTGTGCTGCACTTTAATAAGACTTGCAAGTGTATACACATAATTTAGAACTTACTAGGGGTGCCTGGGTGGCTCAGTCAGTTAAGCAACCAGCTTCAGCTCAGGTCATGATCTCGAGGTCTGTGAGTTTGAGCCCAGCATCAGGGTCTGTACTGACAGTTCAGCTCCTGGAGCCTGCTTCTGATTCTGTGTCTCCCACCCTCTCTGCCTCTTCCCCACTTGTGCCCTGTCTCTCTCACTCTCAAAAAGGAATAAATGTCTAAAAAAATTTAACTTATAACTTACTAAGCATTCAGATCTGGATGAGGAAAGAGAAATAAACTTTGTGTTAAGAATCAGTTTTGGTTTTGTCCTACAATGACCTTGTAGGAAGTAGAGAATACCACCGATGTTTGGGATTTTAAGGTTCCATGAGACACTCCCTCTACCAACGAGCTCTCCTTAGATTTCTAGATGCCAAAATTTTACCATCAGAGCTTCATTTGGTTGTAAGAACAGCGTGCCTCTTATTTAACCTTAGACACTCCTGAAGTGAATAACATGCTAAGTAAACCAGTTCCTCTCTAAGTGTGCACATCAAAATTAAGACTGTAAAAGAATAAGGGGCATTGGACTAGTGCAGGGCCTCAGAAACTCTTGTAGGCAGACAAGTTCAAATGGCATGGTTGGGTTCATGAGAATCATTTAGGAAAGCATTTTATATCTTTGGGTGGAAGTGAGGAAAAAGTAAGACAAAATAGTGACCTGGCTACAAGAAGAGATGATTTGTTTCTCTTGCAACCTCCATGTTGTTTTTAGATCAAGCGGGCACTTGAAATCAAATCAATTCACTCCTCAGTAATACTCTATCAGTGTGATGAAATCTGCTATTGAACCCATTTGAAAACTGAAACATAAACTACTCAATCATTGATTATCAGATTATATATCAAAATTGCTTTAGCAATATGCTTCCCAGAGTTTATTATATTGAGCAACATTTTTTTTTTGGCTTCACTGGAACTAAGCCAGAAAAGGAAGATACAAAGTTGACTTTATCTTTCTTTGGATGGACAGGAAAAGCATGAAAGGTTAAGAAAATGGTCAACTGAATAAATAAATCATCCCACAAGGAACCTTGTACCAGTTTATCCGTCACCGTTACTATATGGCAATGCCTTTTTTCTTGTTGTGGCATCCCTGTCTCTTTTCTAGAAGGATCCAAGATCTAAAGGGTAGTTTTTTAGAGGTACAAGACCACTTCTTCCAACCCCTTCCTGTGAACACAGATAACTTTACTATTGCACATTTGACTTAAAAGAGCTGCTGCTTTTAATGTGGTAATCTTTGCAAATGAAAATTAAGTTAAGGCAGCCTGTCTGAAATGGGGATTCTAAAATAATGAAAAACAAATGCACTATGGATGACAAGACCCAACAATCCAGCAGTGTGCACTTGTCATCATTTGGAAAATTCTGTTTCTGTTCACGTATAATGGGGGAGCCCAACCAAGGATACAAAAAAAAAGAGAAGCTGCCAGGAACTGTCTTCATGTTCATGAGCCTGAGATCACAGCCTAGTTTCCTGTTTTTTCATTAGTAGCATACCATATGGCCTATTTCTACAGCAAACACTCATTTAAGATCATGAGAAAAGTTGCCATATTGCTAGGGCTTCAGGCCAAATTACACTGAGAGACATAACACAATTTTTGAGTCATTGCTTTATTTTACTCTTTTGTGTATGATAATCATCTTGTATTAACATTTCTGCTACTACAGTAGGTGACGTGCTGGATTCAGCTCTGAGTTTTAAAAAAGAAAATTACTTTCTGATTTCAACAAACATAAATCTATTCACATAAAATGGTTTCACAAATATCTTTCAAGTTATGCTTGTAGGTGCAGCCATCACAGGCATTTTAGAAAATATGTGTTCCTGGTCAGAAAAGAGAAGAAAACTATGTTAACATAAATTTGTGAAAAGCTCTCTCTGTTTTCTAATGCTCAGAGATTTGGAAAAGAAAATTATTTGCAAAGAAGGATGACAAGGGTTCTAGATGTTGGAAGACTGGCTCACCAAATAAATAAAACAAGTACTTCCTGATAAAAATTTAAAAGGTTAACCATATTACCATGTTTAGACTTCATCCATTCATAGTGGAGAACAACGATTTTCTCTCATGAATGTGATATCCACGAATGTCTTCATATCATCAGGGACGACACTGCAAAATTCAGGAATGAAGCTGTTTGTGTCAGAGAGTCAGCAACTTCGAAGAAATGTTAGAGTTTTCATTTCCTTTGGAAGACTAGAGTTCGATTAGGAACCTGCGTTGTTGCTGCTGCTGTTGCTATTTGTTTTGTTTTGTTGTTTGGACTTAGGTAAGGATGCAAAGTGACTCTTGTCTCTGTTTACCAAACGTGAAGTTCCCATCCATGCAATCACAAGGCAAGGTGTCGCTGTTTTCACAATCTGATACATTCAAAATGTTTACATTATGTTTTGAAGAATTAAAGATGAGAAGAGGGAAGAATGGCATTGAGAGTGGTGTGAAGAAAATAAGGCAACAAAAGATATGAAGCAATGATTGGCATGAGTAGAAATTCAGCATGATCAGAAATATGGGTTGAGAAATAAACACAGTGATATAATCCTGTGAGACTCCAGAGACTTGGGAGAGGTGGAGACATCTCACAAAGTGTAGACTGGAAGTTCAAGCTTTTTATGTGGATGTTAATTAGGAGAAATCGCACTGGAGGGTTTAGATACATTTATGTATCCTTCTATGGCTTTCCAAAGTGGCATGTTAATAGTATAAATGAATTAAATACACAGTATTTTAGACTTCTGAAGATAATCTCTGAAGGCAAAGGGCCTTTGTATACCATATTGAACCAAAGATGCGAGGGCATTTTTGGAAAAGGAAGGAAAGGGCTTTTATTGTCCTCTGTATTACTCTACATAAAAAATCAATTTTATAAATTCAAAGTAGTTTTACAATAAAAAAGCCAAATCTCTTTTTAGAGATATGTCCTACTATACATACGGCTGCTCTTAACATTATGAGTTTCCAAGTTACCACTCAGGGGTAGTATTTTCCATCTCTTTAAGTACAATTGACCCTTTCTTCTCTTGTATGTGATACTGACCTGATACAAGTTCAAGGAGGAAAAGGGGAACAGGACAAGGTATATCACATCAGCTAACATAACATCTTACTGCTTCACCAGACAACTCTCAGTGGCCTACACAATCCTCTGGACATCTATATGGGGCCCATCATAGTCCAATGGGGTGTTTACTGAGGAGTCTTCTACTCAAAAACACATGAAACTTCCATCTTATGACGATGTCATGCTCAAGACCTTCTTCTGAGACATATACAGTAAAACCTTGGTTTGTGAGCATAACTTTTTCTAGAAACATGCTTGTAATCCAAAGCACCTGTATATCAAAGTGAATTTCCCCAGAAGAAATAATGGAAATTCAGATGATTTGTTCCACAACCCAAAAATATTCATATAAAAATGATTACAATATTGTAATATAATAAAAAATATAAAGAAAAATAAACAAATTAACCTGCACTAATCTTTGAAAACCTTCGTGTCTGGTGTGAGGGAGACAAAATAGAGAAGCGTTATTGTGTAGGATCACTTTCACTATCAGTAACAAAATCACTGCTCTCTGGAATTTTTCCTTTCTTGCAACTTTAACAAGAAACCTATTCACTGACCTAGAATGAAGCAAAGCATTCCTAAGCTTACTCTTGTATAGGAAAGCAAAGGACTGTCCATAGGTGCTTTGAAATGACAAAATAAATAAATAAATAAATAAATAAATAAATAAATAAATACACTAATGCCAGTTATGGGCACCTTCCAACATTCTGAAAAAAAATCACTGATTTCTGCCAAACAACGTGTCCTGACACTGAGCATCTGAATGTGGGAGATGATCACCCACAATCCCACAGTGAGAGAGAGAGAGAGAGAGAGAGAGAGAGAACCACTGGCTCAGTTGTGATTGTGTGACATTCGGTGTCATGTCCTACTCATATTGCAAGACATGGCTCATTTATCAAAGTTAAAACTTATTAGAAATGTTTGCTCATCCTATGGAACATGCACAGAATGAGTTACTTGCAATCCAATGTTTTACTGTATATTTAATAATTTGGTATAAAATAATTTCAATTTCCAGAATCAAAGATAGGCTGTAGTCAAATCCAAGAACAAAAAATGCTGCACCACCAGCCTTACTGTTATTGCTGTGGTTCTGAATGCTCCCCACCCCTGTTCACCTCTTGTACTGCTGATTGCACTCAGAATATGAAGTATGTATTTAATAAAAGGACATCTGGCTCTTCTTAATGTCTAAATTATCAAAATCATGTGTCCATGTCAGCCCCTGGTGTGTTTACTTTGAAACAGGTTCAAATGAAGTTCACTTTGACAGAAAGCTCTGATGACTTTATGCATTAATTAGCCTGGTCTAATGGTCAGAGCATTACATGAAGTCAGCAGTCCTGTTCGTTAGCGCCTTTTGGACCCACATCCCCATTATCTTGCTGTAAGAATTTTTGAGAAGTCATGGCTCATTTTCTCTAGCTGTCACACAGAGATGATCCTAGGGTGAAGCAGGTCATTAAACCACTCTAGGCTCTGAGGTATGACAAACTCCAGTGCTGCCAAAGCTCCTGTGGTGACTCAAAAGAGTAGCAAAGCGGAGGCATCAAATGTTGCCCTGGGATCTGATTTTTATAAGCTCTAGACTCATACCTTAACTGAAGCACTGTTCCAATGCTCGAATAATCCAATTTGGAGGCTTCTGCATTTGAAATAATGGAGAGTCAATTGCAGTGGCTCATCTCACCCACATTTCCTCCACAGCAGACTGTGCACAGGCACAGATATATATGGTCATCCACTAGACTAGAAGAAAAGAAGTAACTTTTGGAAGCACACTATGTATTTAATTGTTATTAAAAAGAAGAAGAATAGGGGCATCTTGGTGGCTCAGTTTGTTAAGCATCCGACTTCAACTCCGGTCATGAGTTCAAGTCCTGCATTGGGCTCTGTGCTGACAGCTCAGAGCTTAGAGCCTGCTTCAGATTCCTCTCTCTGCCCCTCCCATGTTCATGCTCTGACTCTCTCTGTCTCCTAATGATAAATAAAAACGTTAAACAATGTTTAAAAAAAGAATAAGATAAAGCTCGGCTAATATTAATGGAGAGACTGTTAGGGTCAGGCTCACTCAGACCTCTGTACCATAAGGGGGAGAACTACCATGAAGGAAAAGTGGAAATTCTAGAGCATTTGTAGAAGTCAGTAAAGTGGATTTTACTATGTGATTTTAGTTAAAGTAATACTCATTTTAAAAATGGGAAAAGTCCATAAAATATCCTTCCAAGAAACTGGGAATTGAACATAATATTGTGCATATAAGCCCAAATAATCAACCCCAAAATGGCAGTGCTGACTTCTCCTATCTTTGTTAGCCTCAATGGGAAGGAGGGTTGTCAAGAGTGATAATCCCATAGGGATGTATCTTGGGAAAAAATTAAAAGAACTTCTTTGAACTCTTTATTGTAAAGAAGACAATATTTAAAAATTAAAGAAATAATACTAAAGAAGATATGGTTTATATGTACAATGGAATACTACTTAGTGGTGAGAAAGGTGAAATCCTGCCATTTGCAGCAACATGGATGGACTTGGAGAGCGTTATGCTAAGGGAAATAAGTCAGTCAGAGAAAGAAAGATGATATATGTTTTCACTCATATGTGGAACATGAGAAACTTAACAGAAAACCATGGGGGAAAGGAAGGGGAAAAAATTAGAGAGGAAGGCAAACCATAAGAGACTTTAAATACAGAGAGCAAACTGAGAGTTGATGGGGTGCAGGGCAGGGGAGAGGGGGAAATGGGTGATGGGCATTGAGGACGGCACTTGTTGGGATGAGCACTGGGTGTTGTATGTAAGTGATGAACCACGAGAATCTACCCCCCCAAACCAAGAATACGCTGTATACACTGTATGTTAGCCAACTTGACAATAAATTATATTAAAAAATAATAAAATAAAATAAGATTTGGTAAAAATTTTAAAAATACTTTTTTAAAGAAATCTGTTTGGAGAAGCTTCCATTAGTATATGGTTTCGATGCAGAAAGCAATTAAATGTGTGCAATGTAAAAAAAATCTTTGGAAAAAAATTACCTGGATACCAAATTTTCTGACTTTTAAGATTTCTTCAAATGAGGGGTTGAGTAGATTTTGAACTCATTTGTTAAAATTGTACAAATCCAATTGTTTTGTATGAATAATCAATTGATCTTGAGGATTATATAAATTTACCACTCAAATTACCAAACAAACCCTTTACTTAATTTGTACCTGAGACTTAAAAATAGTGCCTTGAGTTAGCAATCATAGCCAATAAAACAAGGATGCATTTGTTTTATTTGGGTCTGCATGTATTTGTGGGGATGGTCCTCAGCTATAAGAGTTAGCAGTAATAAGTCTCAAGAGGAATTACATAGAAATCAAGGGAAAAATATACTGACTTATATTTAATCACATTACTAATCTCCCCCCACCCCTCCAAAACCAGTCCACTAGCCTGTGTGTGTTGGCTTTTGTCTTTGTTTTTATTTTGGTGAGGGAGAAGTGGTGACTGAAAATAGCTAAAATTAAAAATTAATTTAAAATCATTTTCTCATACCACTTTTACTTTCCATTTCATTTTTATTTAAAATTTACAGAATATATTAGAAAAAAAATACATACACAAATTATAAATTAGTCAAAACATATATTTAATATAGCAACATGCTCAAGAGGTAGACACTCAAGTATTTTTTACTGATAAAGGAGCATAATAAAATTTTAGAGATACAATATAAGGCTATAAAGAAAGGTTCACTCACTTACATATAAAATGAGCTTATGATATAAATATTGGTCTCCGTGTCTCACCCTTAGTCCCTAACTATCCTGCTTCAACTGCATCTATCTTGCAAATTTATCCAATATGCCTTATAGAGATAATGAAATAGTATACAAATGAAATTACTATGATGTTCCCATCCAACTCACCTATTCTTTCAAGGAAAGCCTAAAGAAGTTCCATAAAAATCAAGTATGGCTCCTAATTAAATCAGAGTTACAAATTATACAAATATTTTTAACATAGTTGTTGTAATCCCCTCAATCCTGAAATTTTAGCCACAGTGTGAAAACCAACAGTTGCATTATAAATGACAAGAATAGTGATAAACATAATGATTGAATGTCAGACATTTCCCAGATTACAAATAACCTGATTCTCTGAGGCTATCACTTCAATGATATGAGCCATGGATTTAGAATAAAATGATCTGCTTTTTGTACTGATTCTTCTTATTATTATCTAACTGACAAACCATTTAACTTCCCTCTTCTTCAGTATCCTCACATGCAGATTGAAGATACCTGCTCTGTCTCAAGGAGCTGGTGAAGGTATCACATAATATAAACTATAATCATTTATATTTGAAATAATTTGGTACAGGATAATGATGTTATCTTATCTTATAGCCTATGTACCAAGCTCAGAAATGAGGTTGTAGACGTATAAAGAATAGAAAGATACACAAAGAATAGGAATATAAAGATTAGAATGTGCAGTCAAAAACAAAAGCATATATTGGAAAGGCAGATAATTTAGACAGAAAGATGATTTTTGATAAATTAAGGCCAAATCAGGTACAAACCTATGAAATGTACATTATGCCATTGTAATACCACTATTATTTTTTCCTACTTGAGTCCTAGGTGAAGTTGACATTTGCCAGTAATCAGGTCATTTGTCATGTAAACACTTACCTAGAAAATCAATAAGAACTCAAAGCAGACGTACTCTAGGGCTGTTCTTTTTAAAATAGATTGTTGCCCTAGGTTGTAATCATTATATCTTGCTGAGTTTTTGAAAGATGTGTCACAAAGGCGTTTCTCTGAATTATTTAGCTTCACAATGAGTGACATAATTTCTCTGAATTTTATATTTTTCCAAATATTTGGCTCCCTGGGTCTGAGTTCCAAGAATTTTGCCGAGTCCAGTTGAGATCATATACCATATAACTCACTGCTGGTAGTAAAAAACAATATAATTCAGGATCAGCTTGTAAATCTGCTTCTTTTGCCTAATTTTATATAAATCTGAACGGTTTCTGTTGGACCACCATCTTGGAATAATAGAAGTTGGCCAAATATTGACCATAAAAAGAAATAGACTGTGATTTTTTACAGTAAACATTTTTCTATAAAGTGTCAGATAGGATCAGGGTGCTTGGGTGGTTTAGTCGGTTAAGCACTTGACTTCGGCTCAGTTCATGATCTCATGGTCTGTGAGTTCGAGCCCCACCTGGGGCTCTGTGTTGACAGCTCAGAGCCTGGATCCTGCTTCAGATTCTGTGTCTCCTCTTCTCTCTCTCTGCCCCTTCTCCACTCATCTGTCTCTCTCAAAAATAAAATAAACATTAAAAATTTTTAAAAAGTGTCAGAAATATTTTCAACTTTGAGGGTCATTCAGTCTTTGCTGCAGCTACTCAGCTCTGACATTATAGTGTAAAACCAGCTGTAGACAATACATAAACAAATGGGCAAAGCTGTGTACCAATAAAATTATATTTCCAAAGAGAGACCATGAGCCAGATCTGACCTGCAGACAGTTTGCCAATCCTGATCTAAAGATTGCTTGAGGCCTATACCAGGCATTAAATTAATAAGATTTATAGATTGCTCTATTTGGTTTATACTAAAATAAAAATTAAGATCTGCCTATTTTCAAGCTAAATTCATATTTTAACTAGTGCCTCATACATCTATGCTTCCCATACTTATTAAATATTTTTTAGAAGGAGGTATGTAACTTCTTCCTCACAATACTTAATCTTACTTGAGTTAGTTTTCTGCCCAGAGTAATCAGTTTTTACCTACAAACCATTATGCTCAATGGAGTAAAAAGTGATGATGCTTTTCTTCTTGGAGTTCAAATTCAGAAAAAAAAAAGTCAAGATGCAAATGAAATATACAAACACTGGAAAGGACTCATGAGAGCCCAGACCTGCCCACCAGAATTATAATAGTTTATGCAGAGGTCTTAATTGGGTTTTGTCCTGTATTCAGTTTAGATGGTCTCAACATCATACTCTCTCAAGGATGCATCCCTGGAATGGCTCTGCCTGTGGGAACAGTGGGCATAATGTACATTCCACGGACTGGATGGGGTGGGGAGCCCCCGTTTGTCCCGGTCCAGCACCCAGGTCATGGATAGTCATACCCTTTTGATTACCTCTTCCAACATAAAGTAACATACATAATTTCCGATATACATAATATCTCTTTTATTTTTATTAATCCTTTCCTTTATCACATTTGAAAAACTTTTTTTTATCAAAGGAGATATCTAGATCTTCACTATATTTTTTCTAAACATATTTTCTTATAAGTACTCAAATCAGACAGCTTACATTAGCTTACCACATTTTCATTCTGTGTTCAATATAAACATATTCAAAATTTGATTTTAATATAAAAATAAGTCTTTAAATTCATCGTTTTTTCAATTTTTATAATGTTTTCTAGGATGTAAACATCTTAGTACACCAAAACTATTCTGCGCCTTTAAAATACGATTTCTCCTCTGAGGCTCTTTTATAATTGCAAAAACATTGCTCTCTCTTGGGAATAAGCTATCAGTCAGATCTCACACTCAACCCTTTGACCCCTCTCTCTGGATATTGAGTAAAGCTTTAGTCATTGACAGTGTGTTCGCTTGGGCTTGGCATTCAGCTCGGAATCCACAAGGACTGAGGACAAGATAGATACTATCACTGTCTCATTAAATGCTTTCAGAACAGTCCCTTTTTACAATACAAATAACTGTGATGGGCAAGCTTTGGAGTTAAAGGAATGATACATAAATGCACTTGCCCAAAATACAAATGTTTTCTGGTTTTTACACGAAGGCTTAAATTACCCATTTTGATTTCACTATAAACATCACAGTAATAATACCTGACTTTTAAAGCTTTATCTTGTATAATTTTTTGTCCTGTTTGTGTTATGCCCAAGATCACAATATTGTCCCCCAAAACCAGAGACCGCCAGGGAGACCGAGTCACACATGCAAAAGCAAAGGGCTTTATTGGCGGCTTAGGCTCGCAGGGCCTAAACTCGGGCTCACAGACTTTACCAGCGCAGTGGATCCATGCTGAGAGCCCCCAACAAATGTGGGTAGGGCTTTTTATGGGGTTTGGGAAGGGGGAGTTACAGGAAATTGTGACACAGGTACAGTGACCCAATCATTATCACATAACATTATTGGCAGTAACTTTAACCATACACATGGTCCAGGGTGTTCGTTACTTTTGGAGGGACCCAATCACAACATTTAGATTGTTAACCAATTACAGAGTGGATCCAGGACCCAGGACCCTCACGTAGCTGTAAGTGATTATCTATAGCTTTATCTCTAGGCCTGCCCTTAGGAATGTTAAGGGTGTTAGCTGGCCTTTCCTGATTGGGTGTTACTCGGGTGGTCCCTTCTGCCGGGCAATGTGTGCCCTTTTATTGTCTAATGATTCTGAGAAACCAACACCTAGGCCTCGAAGGTCAGAGGGGAAACTGGAAGCTTCTCATGGAGTCAGTTTGATTCAGACCTGCGTCCTTACATTTGTGTTTTTTTCCAATTTAGTAGACCACCATATCCATGTATGCATGACAGAGAAAATAGCTTTTCCCGTGTACCACACAGTCTTGGCTTAACTTAATAGTTGTATTAAATGTTATCAGAGTCAGACTTGTCTTTAATGTTTGTCTCAAATTCTAATATCTTGTTTTACAGTGCACCTTCCACGCTTCCGAGCTGATTACAGCTTTCTGATTATTTGTATCAAGTACTTCTCTTTCATTAATCACGGAGCATCTATTCTTATCATTTTTGATCTTTGTTTTCTTCAATGTTTATTCATCTTTACTGTCACTGTTTCGTCTTCATTTCGTGGCTAGCCTAGCTTCTGTTTCAAGGGCACATCTATGGTTCCTCAGTGGTCTTTCTCATGGGTCAGTTATCTGTGTACTTCTTACACTTAGCGTTTTACTAAGTATATCAATGTGAAGAGACACATAACACTATTTGTTTAAACAAATAAGCACTTCCAAATCTGTACGTCTACTAAAAACATTTTTATACCTTAATGTTTGTTTAGTTGTAATTATTGAAAAACTTAAGTAAAAGCTGAGAATTACACCGTGATTTTAAACAGTTCCTGCTTTTCACTGTCCAGTGTTAATATTTAGAAAATAATGCATGTTTTCCCTGTGACTGTAAGTCGGTGGAGTGCTGGCTGGCTGGACTGGTCAAGTGCAAATCATACCCGGTTGACCTTGAGGGAATCTTATGGCACTCTTAAAATGAAGTAGATGACAAAATTTTATATGCTATATTTTTCAAATTCTGTTTTGAAGGACCTTCACAATAAAGTAGTATATCTAGGAGTTTTGAGAGCAGTGTAAACACTCTGAATGTGAGTAAAACAATAACAATGTATTGTGAACAGCACAACAGCAGGAGTGTTTCTCGCCTTGTGGTGTCCTCCTTTGTTTTTAGTGTGTGGCAGGGTGCCTGGAACCTGGCTTTCCCGGCAGTATCTGTTTAAGGAATATTGACTTTGTTACAAAACAAAAATTTCTAACAGCACAAAGTTTAAAACATTTCTCTAACTAAAGCACTATTCTAACCTTATGAGAAACACACAGTCAATGAGAGAATTTGTGTGTGTGTGTGTGTGTGTGTGTGCATGCACGCATGTATGTGCGTGCTCTTGTTTATGTGTTTTTTTACATTTTTTTCCTGTTTTTTATTTATTTTTGAGAGAGAGAGAGAGAGAGAGACAGCACAAACAGGGGAGGATCAGAGAGAGAGGGAGACACAGAATCTGAAGCAGGCTCCAGGCTCTGAGCTGTCAGCACAGAGCCTGACCTGGGGCTTGAATTCACGAACCATAAGATCATGACCTGAGCCGAAGCCAGACGCTTAACTGACTGAGCCACCCAGGTGCCCTGATTATGTGTTTCTTTAGTGTGGTGTGTCCTACAAAGGGAATTTTAATTCTTACCAGGTCATGTAAAACCCCATCTTTTCTAAATTTAGTCGTTGATTTAGTCATACTAAGTAAATATTCTGAGTATTTTGTAAAGCGATCCTTCTGTCTCAGCCCCAACTGTATATTAATCACTTATCATCCCAAGTATGTATCTATTTCCCAAACCTTCAGTTTCATGGCAGACTAATGAAAACTGTGACCAGAAGATCCACCATATTTAAAAATAATGCTCTAAAACATAATAAATAAATAAAAATAAAATAATGCTCTAAGATTCTACTTTTTAATAAAGCACAGACCAGGGGTGCCTGGGTAGCTCAGTCAGTTAAGTGTCTGACTCTTGGTTTTGGTTCAGGTCATGATCTCATAGTTTCCTGAGTTCAAACCTTGCTTCTGGGATTCCTGCCCTGTCAGTGAGGAGCCTGCTTGGGATTCTCTCTCCCTTCCCTTTCTCTTTGCACCTCCCCTGCTCTCTGTCTCAAAATAAATAAATAAACTTTAAAAAAAAAAGCACAGACCAAATCAACCAAATCAAGAATAAAGAGTGAAGAATAAATGTTAGTCTGTAGCAAAGGGTGTGATTTCTCTCATTCTTGTGCCAACCATCCTTCTGTTGGGAATGGCAGACAACAGTCTGACAGAAAGCAGAGAAATACCTTTGAATAATGAAATGGCAGGTGCGTGGGTATTACTGGGTAGCTAACTTACCTGGTCAGTACGTGATTTCGGCATATTCATCCCAGAGTCTTTCTCTGCTTTTCCAGATATGAGAGTTCTCACGGCCACGTGTTTCCATAGCAACCTGTCCTTCGCATTTCATTCTATGCATCACATACGTCTTATTTGTTCCATGCACCAGGGTCTGCCTTGTCAGATTATAAATTCCACCAAGACAAAGACCTAGCCCCTCTTGTTCATTGGTGTTGACCCAACATGTAAGACAGTGTTTGGTCTTGTGTCAGCATTCAGCAAATATTTGTTGAATGTGCAAATTGATTAAAATACAAACCACCTGAGAGATTCAAATTACTGGAATTGATGGACTTGCTATGATGATTGCCTATGTAATTTGAATAGGGGCGCCTGGGTGGCTCAGTGGTTAGGCATCTGACTCTTGAATTTAGTTCAGGTCATGCTCCTGGGGTTGTGATATCAAGCCCTGCATTGAGCTCCTCACTGAGCATAGAGCCTGCTTAACATTCTTTCTCTCTCTCTCTCTTTCTCCCTCAGCCCCTCTCCTTTGCTCACTCTCTCTCTCTCTCAAATTAAAAAAAAAAGTAATTTGAGTAGAAGAGCCAGGAAGGCCTTGTATTTTAAAATCATCTCTCCTACATCCTCTCCAGGATGTTTAAAATTCCACCATTAAGGCCCTGCCTCTACAAGGGACCATTGGTCAAATGAAATTTAAAACAAAGGACCTGTTTTCATCCAGTACCCTAAAATCATTTCTTATGAAAAAGTTTATCCAGGGCAAACTTTATGGGAAGTTATCAAAGAGAAGGTTGTAAAGAGGACCAGCATAGGGGTGCAGGGAAGGGAAGGAAGGAGGAATGACAGTCTCCCTAGGAGCACGGGGCCCTGCCTGTGGCTCACTCCTGATAAGAGTGCTCCCCGTGGTCCCGGTACCTGGAGAAGGTCTATGATGGATGATGCTTCAACTGATCTAGGTGAGAGGCTTAAAAAAACAGAGAGAAGTGGTGCTCAGGACAAAATGTGCCCCTTCACTATTTTTCATCTGCCTGTTCCTATTTATGGACCTCATAGAATGGAAGGAACAGCCTTTTCACACACCTTTCTCATTTTTCCCTGCTATTACCCAGAAAAGCTAGTTCGTGTACTGCTATAAGAAAAACAGTCTAGAGGACAGTTTGCTTTTAAAAATTAGTATGTAGTGCATTTACCTGGAAAGTACGCTAGTAGACAAAACTGAGTCATGCCTTTTGTCTGCTTTCATAAAGCACTGAGGGCTCCAAGTAATGTAGCGCTCTTTGACAGAGAAAAACAAACTGTTCCTTTTCTATCATCAATTATGTAATAGAGCATGAAAAGAAGCATCCTTGACACTGGAATCATTTTCATGTGCTACTGAGCACATATCGAATGGCATTTTTAAAATGGGCTTACCCAGTCATATTCTATTAAGGAGTATATGTATTTCTTAGTCAGAATGTTATCATCTGCTAATGGGTATGACATCAAACAGAGAGGTGTACCTTAGTGGACTTGTTTTATATTTTATTTTTTACCCCACAATAACTTTCTAGTTACAAGAGTTCCTTAAGTCCAAAAGGTATAGGTTTTTCAAGTGTTAAATGGCATGAGTCTTATCATGAAGTATCATGAAATTATCAGAGAAGTCAGATGCTGTTAAATCTTAAAGACTAAATGCCTAAGATGGACAGATGCCAACTAGGAAAAATCCATTCTAACACAGTGTAGTGGTGTTTGAGGCCACCTAAAAAGTTTATTTTTATTTTCTCAAAACTTTTTATTGCATGGGGCACCTGGGTGGCTGAGTTGCTTAAACGTCTGACGTCAGCTCAGGTCATGATCTCACGGTTCATGAGTTCTAGTCCCACATCAGGCTCCACGCTGACAGCACAGCGGCTGCTTGGGTTTCTCTCTTTGTCCCTCCCCTGCCCACTCTCTCTCAAAAATAAATAAATAAACTTAAAAATTTTAAAAAATAACTTCTTACCGCATAATACCAAATATATCGTTTTGGCTGTCTTGCAGCTTTTGAGTACAAGATCTCCTACTTAAAAAACAAAAAAAAACAACAACAAAAAACAAAACAAACAAACAAACAAACAAACAAAAACCCGAACAGCGCAGCCTTTCCACATCTGTGGAACTCTTCCACATGTCCATTCATCGTGGTTGGGTAGAAAGCATGCAGTTAGTGACTTAATACAGCAAATCGACCATGGACTTTGTGTATTTGGAAGGTGCTAACCTGAGGAATGGGACAGTAGAAGAGAGGAAGTGGAGAAGTAAGAATCAGAAGTCTGCCTAACAGGATTCTGAACCTGGGTTTTCCTCATCTGTAAATCAAAACATTTCACTAGAGAACTGTAGCTTCTCCTCCAAGTCTACCGCTCTTGCATTCCAAGTCCGCATCAAAACACTGGCAACCGCGTGTGGGTGCCAGGGACCATGGAGAAGGGACATGCAGAAGGAATCAGCTGTTTTCATTAGATTAAGACCACAGTTTAGGTCCTCTGAGCCTTTCTCTTTGTGATCAGCAGAGATTCCTAAAGAAAGGCCACTGCCATCCCTAACAAACTTCAGTTTTTCGTAGCAGTTTCAACTATAGAATTGATGTTATGGTTCTACCTATGTCTCAAAGATGCCACTGAACTTTATATCGTTCATATATCTGCAACTGGCATTCAAGTCGTAAAATTTATCTCGGCTTTTAAAATATTCCAGCAGTGACACTTCTAGAATTGGCCATTTTGCCATGGTTCCAGAGACAAAGTGTGTTGCGCAGCTGAGATGTTTATTTTCTTGCTTTATGAAGCCCTTATTTCTCAAGTAATGACAAAGTTAAATAAGTGAAACGTGGCATAAATCTTAAAAGTTAGATCATGTAAGGAAACTTGGGAAACTAAATGTCAATCCTACTTGATTCTTATGTATATATACTCTGCCAATTTTAGTGCTAATTAAAGCAATTCATATCTTCTGGACACTATTATGTGCCATTAACTTTACATTAGAAATGTTGCCCAATGAACTGATACAGATATACTTGAACACTGTTGATGTATGTCCAAGTTTATCCTTTGAGAAATTAAAGTTCAAAAGGAGGAAAAAATGCAAATTAGAAAGGAAAGTTAAAAGAAATTAGGGGCACCTAAGTAGTTCAGTCGGTTAAGTGTCTAACTTTTGATTTTGGCTCAGGTCATGATCTCATGGTTTGTAGGATCAAGCCCCACATAGGGCTCTCTGCTGACAGCATAGAGCCTGCTTGGGATTCTCTCTCTCTCCTTCTCTCTCTGTTTCCCCCCACTTCTCAAATTAAATAAATAAACATTTTTAAAAAATGCAATTGGGTGATTAGGGCCAAAATCAAATTTTAAAAGTTACCTTAGAACTAAAAAAAATCTTTTGGGGCATTTTTAAAACCACTTAGTTAATTCTTTACTGCTTGAAATAAGTAAGGCATATGTGTCCTTACTACTGGATAAATTGTTGCTAAAGATCAAAATTAGTAAGCAGCCAAGCCAGGGTTGAATTTAATTCTCTTAGTATGTCCTTTAGCTTCAGAATTTTTCATGGTTAAAGTGAATTCACTCCCATGTAAATACCAATGGGACATAAGTCACTCTTTTCCATGATCACGCCACTAAATTCAACGAAACGCTTCAAGAAACAATATCACTAACTGTGTGGGGAAACCAACACGGTTACAGAATATTAGTCAAAGAAGTGATACAAATCATTGCCTTCTTATAATTCGGCAATAAAATTAAGTTTTTCTTTCCAAAATTATTTGATATGCTGGTTTGGAAGCTGAAGTTTCATTGAAGACTAATTAGATGTCTTCTGTTTCAAATCACTGAGCCAATGGACAGGGTGTTTTATGGACAAACTTCAAGACGGCAGAGCCATGGTGTGTCTCTCCTTCAGCCAGTAAATCTGGCCATAATTCCGCTCAGCCAGTCACTAGTGGTGCAACCAAAAGCAACTTATGTGACTCACTAAGCCTCAGTTTCCTCATTTATACAATAAAGATATCCATACTTCATCTTGCAGAGTTATTGGGAAAACAAGAAGTAATGAGTGTTAAGTATTGATCTTAAATTTATGTTGCTCATTTTGAGTTTTATAGGCATATATTTTTGATTAACCTATGATCACCAAAAGCCAAACCAACTGCAAAATTTAAGACAAAAACACTTCTTTTCTTTTTAATGGAAGTATCCTACACTCTAAACCTCACTTCCAGTCTCCCTACCCCCAACTAGGGCAGAGGAATCTCACAAAATGAGAATAAAGTGTGAAATAAGTGGACTATGATTTATGCTCAGTCATTTTCCCTTAAGCAAGGTGACTGATCAAAAACTCACACTTGCAATATTCTAAAGAGGAATACAAAGTTGTTAGTGAAGTTAGGTGAACAGGCAGAGCAGAAACAGAAGACGGGGGTAAGGTCTATCAGAGTCTCAGGAAACCCAGTCTGATAAAGAGCAGTTTGTGAGCATGCATTCCATTCATATATGTCCAAGCTCTCTAGAGGAGACAGGTGCAGTATAAACCTCTGAAATAAAAAATTTACCTGCTTATGACATTCAGTCATCTTCAAGAGTATTTAACATTCAACAAAAAATTTGCCAAATAAGAATAATTTTATATAAGCTTGTCTTGTAATTTAGTGTGACAAAATACTTCAAGGATCTCTCTCTCTCTGTATATACATATATATATATAGAGAGAGAGAGAGAGAGAGAGAGATTATCTGCTCAAGGATCTTGATTTTAAAGAAAAAAGAGGTAAGCCCAGAGTGTTTATCATTTTCTAACTCACAGAGCTGGTGAGGAACGAGGAGTTCTATTTCCCAGGTGGTAGAGACCACACACAAGGCCCTACACTTAGTCAATCCTAGTAGAAGTTTTGGTCCTACTCCATCCAAAACTGTTGATCCATGTCCATCAGGCAAATCTTTTTTCTTAAGTTCTTCCCACTTTTAAAACCTTATCATTTGGAATTTCCCCTCATGTCCAGTTTCCTAAAGTCTCTTCAGATCTCTTCAGTAGAATAATTTGCTTAAACTTTTCTTTTATGAAAAATATCCACTCCAACCTCTAACAACTAGACCTCAGCCAAGAATCATCAGGTGAAACTGAGAAGCAGGAGAGGAACTTGAGTCAATTCCTGCGAGCAGAGGCTCAGATGGGTTAGCTGGAAGAAGGGTGCCACCCACTGGACAAAGAGAGTATTGCCTCCTCAGAGACTTCTAAAATGGTAAAGGAACGTTTGCAAAGGAACTCAAAAATTTAATTCCCTCTCTTTTCTTATTTCCACCGATTTTGCTGGCATCAAGCACAGAGAATTAGATTTTTGATTAGTCATAATCTTACTTTATTGCATAGTCATCACTATTGCATTTAAGGCAAGGCCTGCTTTTAGGTAGTTTTTGAATTAATAATTTTTAATAGTGTAATAAGCCTAATGGGTCCACCACCCTAAACAAAAACAAGCCCTTAACAAGAATCTCCGTGCAGCCCACCCCACCCCATCTCCTTGCCCGGCCCCACCCGGAATGGCCCGGTTCATACAGATTTGAGGCACTATTGTCATAGACACATACATTTCTAAATTTTTTGTTATACTGAACTAACAATTATTTTTCTAAGTATCAACATTGACCAACCTCATGATTTTCTAACAATTCAATTAATTAACTTTAATTACATTAAAATAAGTTAAATTAAATTTCAGCTTTAAAAATGGAGAAGCAAGAAGGCAGAGTTTGGATGAGGCGTTGAATTCTGGAGTCAGCTTGCTTCTGGTTTAAATTCAGGAGTCACCACTTATTACCACCAGTGACTCCCACCCTGGGCAGCCACTAACTTCTCTAAGCTTCTGTTTCATCATAATGAAGGACAGCTAGTATGGTGAGGATGTGACCATACAATTGTGAAAAGTGGCCTGGTACGGAGAAAGCACTTGATATATGCAAGCTAGTTTTATTTCTATCTACTATTCTCTGGGAAGTATTTTTAATATTATGTTTAGAAATGTATAGTAATAGCATATCATAAAACATGTTTCATGTCATTGTGAATCTTTTTTTTAATTTTTAAATGTTTATTTATTTTTGAGAGACAGAGCACAGGCAAAGGAGGAACAGAGAGAGACACAGAGTCTGAAGCAGGCTCAGGCTTGGAGCTGTCAGCACAGAGCGCAGGCTTGAACCCATGAACTGTGAGATCATGACCTGAGTCGGAGTTGGACGCTTAACCGACTGAGCCACCCAGGTGCCCCATGTGAATCTTTAATTACAAGGAGATGATCCCTATTACTACTTGTAACAATGGTTTTTAGAACACTTTATCTCATATGATACCTTAAAGAATTGTATAAGGTAGGTTCAACCAACAACATTATTTCAAATTCACACAATGGAGATTGTATAAGACCTACAATAATGCTGTTCTTTAAAAACTAGACATAAATTTCCCTCTCACAAAATCATCAGGGATCCAGGCTCCTTTCAACTTGCAACTGGATCCTCAGCATGTCAACTGTCTCCTCGGAATCCACTTATGTGCTGGAGCCCCAACTATCGTGTCTGCACTTGAGCGGATAGAAAGAAGGGAATAAGAAGAGCACACCACCTCCCTTCCAGAATATTTCCTCAGGCCATAGGCAACGCTTCTGCTTGTGTCCCATCAGCCAAAGCTTCCTCATGAAACCATAACCAGCTTCAAAAGCCAGAAAATAACTATTTAATCCAGGCAGCCACAACTGCAGCTGCAAATGAGAAGCTCAGGGAAAATGCAAGAGCCGGACGTGGATATTGGTCTGAACGAGGAGCTTCTGCCATACAGAACAAGACTTTCTCCTGGGACTTTTCTATCCACAGTACTGAGTCTCCTACGTGTCCCAGTCAGTATTCTCAAAAGGAGAGCTGAGCTTGGAGCCCTGCAGCACGCTCTTGGGTGACAACCGATGCTGCAGTCAGCCGCTGCTCTCGGTGCTGGCTCTCATGAGTGAGGCGTGCCACTGTGGGAACAGGACATCGTTTATTGTAACCGAGCCAAAGGAGAGTTTGTCTGCCTGATTCACAGCAAGTCAATAAAAACCTGCATTGAGCTTTTGCAGTGAAGAAAGATAGGCTATTTATTGGGTTAGCGCCCAGAGGTCTTTTCCATGTCAAGAGACTTAGAAATCTGAAGAATATATATGGCTTTATTGTTTATGTGAGAGAATTCATTAGGTACATCTGGTGATCGTGTCTCTAGGGTGGTACTGGGTAACTCTTTATCCTACAGGTTTCTTTGAACAGTAAGGAAGCATTCTCATCCCTTGAACCTAGGCCTACGTGTTTCTTGGCCAGTCTGGTTATGCCTGGTTGGATATGACCTCCATTGCACATCCTTCCATTGGAACTGAGAAAATGGATGCCTGCTTCATTATTTAAAATTTGTATTAAAAACTCAATTCCTCTGATGTCATCTTATCAATGCACTTGGCATGGAAAACTTAGACCTAAGATTCCCTCATGCTTACATTTCCTTCTGTCTCTGTATTTTTTTCCCTTGATGAAAAACTTCAAGGATCACCGAATACAGGAGTCAGCAAACTCTTGCCTGATGGCCAAATTTAACCCACTGCTTATTTTTACAATAAAGTTTTATGGGAACATGGATAAATCTATTCACTTATACATGGTCTACAGTCGCTTTCATATATATTTTGCTATAATAGCAAAACTGAGTAGTGACAGAGATCGTTTGACCACAAAGCCTAAAACATTTACTGTGTGGCCATTTTACAGAAAAAGTTTGCCAATCCCTAACTAGAATCTTGGACCAGGAAACACTTTAGAGACAACCCAGTGCATGGGTTCCCATCTCTGACCCTTCAAAAGTATAGTACTTCCTTTCCCCCCACCCCTAATGTCTTCTGCCTTAAATTATATTTTATATAATATGAATATAAATATATGTGTTAATTAAATAATTTAACACATATACTGACTTTCAATCAGAATACCGGCTAACGCAGGACACCTTGAGGGACCACATTAAGCTGTAATTTTTTTTCATAAAAAGTAAAGAGACAGTTTTATGCAAACCGTGTGCCCTAATTGAAAAGGGCATAATTGATTTCAATTAAACTTTATTCAAATATTTTAGAGAGAGAGAGTGGGTGTGTGTGTGACTCGGGGAGAGGGGCAGAGGGGCCAAGAAAGAGAGAAAGACAGAGAGAGAAAGAGAGAAAGACAGACAGATGGACAGACAGACAGAGAACCCCAAGCAGGCTCTATGCTCAGCACAAGCCTGACAGGTCTTAATCTCACAACCCTGGGATCATGACCCCAGCTGAAAGCAGGAGTCAGATTCCCAACGGACTGAGCCACCCACGCACCCTAAACTTTATTTTAAACGCAGTAAGGCTTTCATATTCCCCTGACATTCTAAAAGACCCGGGGGGGGGTTGGAGACCCCAGGTTGAAAATCATACAGGCCAAGAAACCAGCATAGAAAAGTTCTTGCTCAATGTCACCAAGTAGGAAATTCAGTCAGACTCATTTTTCCATTTATTGCCTTGCCTCCTGAAGGAACGAATAAGAAACCAGGAAAGAATGGGTAGGTCTCCTACTCCCTCACTAAATATACACCAAAAACCAATATGGATTCTTCAGGGAGTTGGGGCCCTCACAGAAAGGTCAGATTGGGCACGAATCCTGGAAAACCAATAAATCTCTTAAAAGGGATTTTTTTTTTAAGAAACATGGAAAAAATATACTATTTTAAACTGTTGGTTAAGTGACCGACTTCAGCTCAGGTCATGATCTCACAGTTTATGGGTTCAAGCTCCACGTCAGGCTGTGTGCTGACAGCCCAGAGCCTGGAGCCTGCTTGGATTCTGTGTCTCCCTCTCTCTCTCTGCCCCTCCCCTGCTCGTGCTCTGTCCTTCTGTCTCTCAAAAATAAATAAACATCAAAAACTTTAAAAATAAATTTTAAAAATGTTAATGGATAGTTGATCTATTTCAACACCTAACTTTTTTCTTTTTTTTTTAATGTTTATTTATTTATTTTGAAAGAGAGAGAGAGGAGAGCGAGAGAGAACACGGGCATGCGAGTGGGGGAGGTGCAGAAAGGGAGGGAAAGAGAGCATCCCAAGCAGGCTTTGTGCTGTCAGCACAGAGGCCTCTGTGGGGCTCCATCTCACGAACCATGAGATCATGATCTGAGCAGAAACCAAGAGTTGGATGCTTAACTGACTGAGCCACCCAGGCGCCCCATCAACACCTAACTCTAAACACAACAAATTTGAAGTTCCAGTAATCATTACCAGAGAGTAAAACAACTGTTAGTCTTCTGCATTCTCCCAAAGAGTTCAGGCAATTCCTTGAGAGAGCTTCTTCCCCTTGTCAACATCACATTTTTTTCCTCTTAACTTTACTTATTTGGCAAGAAAGGCATTCCTGGTCCTGTGGTCTCCTTTCCCCATAGCACTGAAAATTTGCAGAATAATTTGTTCAAGTTACCAAGAGGGATTCCAATTGTATTCTCCACATTCGCTATCAACTTTGGAAGTGTTTTGCCTCAAAACAGGGTTAAACCTTGTACTCTTTGGATTGGGAAACGGCCACACAAATTCCTTGGCAAAGACGTCTTAGAATCAAACTGTTCTATTTTTCATCTTAAATGTATTAGAGAGTTGTTGTTATTGTTCTTTTGTGGTCCATATTCCATTTAGAAATAACTTAAAGTGTCAGCAAGTTGACAACAAGCATTATTGAAGTCTTTTACTGTTTTAATTTACTAGGGATACAAATAGAAAACAAAAACCAACCAAGAAAAAATATTTTCCCCTTTGAGTGATCCAGAAATTGGAATACTAAGGAACTCTAATGTTCACCTAATTCAACCTCCTAGAGAAGAAGACATTCAGCTAGTGCGGTCTGGGACTTGGCCATGTTGAAGAAGGAAGGGCTCTGAGGAGGACAAAATAGGAACGGGGTCTTAGTAGCTGGAGGACTAAGGATAAACGGACACTGCTTTTCTCATTCACAAAGTGGCAAAAAGAAGAAGACCTTGGAGAACATCTCCGTCTGTTCACCTCTAAGACTCCATGACTTTGGTGAGACTCTAGGCCTTTCTTAGACCCTATGTCTCCTGATCTGCAGTGCAGGGGTATTTCTGCTAAATCATACTGCTACCTTCTCAGATTGGATCAAAGCAATCAAATATGATTGACAGCTGTCTTCATAATCCATCTACCTGTCTTCTTTAATAATACCATGGTGTAACTATTTAATACTTATAATTTATAATAATTTATACATACACCTAGCACCTCAACTCATTTCATTCATGTACTAAACATTAGATGAATTGTCTTCAAGTAAGTACGAATGACCAGCACTATAAAAAATATGAAGATAAAAATTCTTGAAGATGACAGGGTCTCTACCCTCAAAAAAGTTTTAATCTGTATATGAATGGGCAAATATTATTCTCTCTCTGATAGATGAGGTAACAGAAACAAGGGGAGGTGAAATGATTTGCCATGGCCGCACACGGAGAATGAGGCAAACGTTAAGCCAGAACTGAGAGTGCCTGGCTGTTATTCACACGTTCTCATCACCAAATTCAGTTAGGCTGACCTGATACACTTTCTTCACAGTGTCCCTGGACCCGGCATCGTATACAAAAAAACAAAATAAAAATTACATTTAACTCTAAAACAAAACTTTCCCGTAAACTAAAATTAATATTTTTAATGTTTTTATTTATTTTTGAGAGACAAAGAGAGACAACGTGAGCAGGGGAGGGTCAGAGAGAGAGGGAGATACAGAATCTGAAGCAGGTTCCAGGCTCCGAACTAGCAATCAGCACAGAGCCCGAGGCGGGGCTCGAACCCACGAACTGTGAGATCATGGCCTGAGCTGACGCCAGACACTCAACCGACTGAGCCACCCAGGCGCCCCTAAACTGAAATTAATACTACAAAACAGTACAATTCTGAGCTTAGGCTAGAATAAAACTAGAACATAAAACACACACTAGAACAAAACCCACATGTTCATAACTAAATTCTTTAATGGATACAAGTATGTGTTCTTAAAATTATAAAAGAACCGTTTTGGGTTTAATCCCACCACCTCATTTCCTATGTGTCCTAAATCATTCCTAGAAAATGAGACTAAAACTCTAATTGACGAATTTGGAAATTCTGCATATTTGAATCTTTTCATTTAACTCTTCTATTTTTGAGTTGTCGCCATCATTTTGTGAGCCCAGTGCTCTAGGAGCATTAAATTGTCCAAATCTCAAAAATTCCTGCAAGCAAAGCCCTTCCATCTGTGAAGTGATGCTACCTACACCAAATCCTGTAAATAAAAAAATAATGGAATCCTGTGTGGAGAATAGGTAATATAACTTTATACCTGAAGGTTATCTCAACAACTAAAAATATTCAAAAAATCATCTGAAAATTTTATCTAGATACTGTCAAATTTTTAGGTACTGAAAACTTTGAACAGTTGTCTGAGCTGTCCTGTTTATTTTTCTCATAAAACTTTTGCATAAAATTATAAGTCTCCCTGATACTATACAGCCAATGTCATGACCAGGGAATATTTGCTACCACAGTAAATCATGCTATATGGCAGCGATGTGGGGTCTTTATGAACTTAAACACAGTTCAAAAACAAAATATGCAAAGAACACTTTTCATCATCATTAAATGCCTTGAAATAATCTTTTCCAACTTTTCATAAATGCTTATGATGTTGAAAAAAAAGAACAAAAACACCATTGAATTATTTTGTGTGAAATGTATTCTATAACACTCTTAAATTAGATTTTTTAAAAATGCCAGTATAATAATCATTGGCTAAAAGTATCCGATTATATTGATTTATTTCCTGTATCTTAGCCAACTTACAGATTCTTAATAACAGGAAATGTGTTTTCATTGCTTTTTAGAAATTACAGTATGTTTTAAAACTCTATTCAAAATGCAAATGTTCCTGGTACTGGAGAATTAAGAAATTACTAATTCAAAGACAAAGATTTTCCATTTAGTTCAAAGTTTCCCTTTAGCCTTTATTCTACAATCAATTTATCTTGGTTTAAAAAATACAAGAAAAGACATACCAAAAAATATCAGTGTGAGACACTTTTGCCTATTATTTTTTCAGTGCCCTATGGAAACATTGTTTTCTATAAATTATATTGCAAGAAAGTCACCTTTGGGGGATGCTTTTAGACTTGTGCTTTGAAGTTTGTAGAAATAGACATATTTCCATTTCTTTCTAAAGCCTTGGTAAATGAAAAATATTATATTGCCCCTACATCTTTGAGGCACCATTCATATCAAAATCCAGTTCATCCACTGGAAATGATGGTAAACTACCCTGCATCTTTCTTGTTTTCCTCCCTTCCTACATTTTGCTCTCTCCCCAAAGAAATCCATAGTATACCTTTAATTCAGCTACTCCAAAATGCTACATTATCAAAATATTCCCTGTGGGATTAATAATCCACAAATCTAGCTTTGAGTCTTCAAGGAAAACCAATGAGTGTCATTTGCAGCCATAATTAAGAACCAATGACTCCGGCAAAAAAATAACTTTATTACACAGCATTTAATTCACCTTTGGAAAGTCACCCATCCCCGAAATGTGTTGTGCATGTTACACTTGACCAAATATTTTCTATTGGAAAAGTGATGTCTCCAAAAAATATTAAAATATTGTTTGTTAAACACTGTTTGAAAATTATGTCGTGGAAGCAATATTTCATAATAATTCTTCCATCATTTCAGTGGAAGATCATGGGCTCTTTCTGAAACCAGAAAGAGGGTCCTTAGTGTAATGGGATACTGGGAACTGATTAGGCATGCACAAACATGCAAAGAAGTACCGTGTGGTAATTAAAATTATGATATAAATCTTTGTTTACTGATATTCATGAAATAGTAGTAACTGAAATACAGAGATACAGATTAAATATTACATAAAAATGCTAATAATGTTTTTTGCAAATGATATTTTTTATTATATTTCTATATTCTATAGTGTTTGATGTTTAAAATTAGTATGTATAATCTTAACAAAACAACAAGCAAGAAAAATCACAGTTTGGAAGAAAAGAGAAAGAAATAAAATCAAGAAAACCAAAAAAAGAGACAAAGTGGGCAAAAGCTTGTGTGGATTACTTTGGTAGCCTCAAGATTAGAGCAAGTCTTCAAAGATGAGTTTGTAGAAATCTTGAGGAAAAATTGATTTCAATTTCTTAAGTGTGTTTGTAGCAAGCTGTACAATTGTCTTGTCAACAATAACACTGATAAAACCTTCTGAGAGTATTAGAACTCTTAGAAGAAATGTGTGTTATTGCTAGGGGTCTACAGTTTTTGTAGTTTCATTATTTGCAATAGGAGATTCATAAATGATAGATTAGTTACACAGTCTAGTCCTGCAAATGAAAAGCAATGTAAAATGTTTCTTGTTTAAGGACATGAGAATTTATCACACTTGTAAAAACTAGAACATTCTTCCTAATATTTCTAAGGCATTCCTTTACAGATATAGCAAGTATTTATTGAGTATCAGCAAACTAACAATCTAAAAGTAAATTACAATGTATGTTTATATAATTCCCCCATTTTATCCTGCATAAATGAAAGGATGCAACTTTGCAATCATTTTTTTTCAGAGCTATTACATGGGATTCTCTATTCAAGCCACTTTTAAGTCATATTTTAATTTTTATTAGGCTTTACCCAAAACCCAAAGGGGATACAAAACTATGATGAACAAGTCTCTGGAAGCTTGGGATGCATTATAGAAAAGACAACACACACACATGTGCACACACACACACACACACACACAAGTCTAATGTTAGGAAGATAACCTTCATAAGGGCACTGACAAACAGAACTTTCTGGTTCAGGTGATCAGGAGGATTCTTGGAAGAGATATGAACTAGACCCTGTAGATTCTGCCAATTTCAATATTCAGAGATTGTAAAGGGGAGGGAGAACATTCTCATAACAGGGCCATGCAGGGTAACTTAGGGTCTGATGAATAGACTGGTTGGACTGAAGTAAAGAATTCAGGGGCGCCTTGGTGGCTCCATTGGTTAGGCATCTGACTCTTGATTTCTGCTCAGGTCAAGCTCACAGGGTCGTGGGATCAAACCCTGTGTCAGGCTCTGCTCTGACAGTGAGGAGCCTGTTTGCGATTCCCTCCCTCCTTCTCTCTCTGCTCCACCGCTGTTTACACTCTTTCCCTCAGAATAAATAAATAAACATTAAAAAAAGAATTCACATAAAAGAGGTATGGAAGATAAAGTTGGACAAGGTCAAATAAAGCAGCCAATGGGGAGCCTTGGTTACCCATTCAAGGAGACTGAATTTTATTCATTGAAACATGAAGAAACATGTTTGAACAGGTTGGGGTTGGGTGGTCTCTAAAGACATGGCCATTTGGTACCTTCTCTGACCTTATCTCCTACCAACCATCACCTTGCTTGCTCTACTCCAGCTATAATGGCTTTCTTGCTCTTTGTCAAATACATCAAGACTTACTGCCTCAGGGCCTTCATGCTTACCACTTAGTGCATTATCACTGCCATGCTGCCCCCAGATCTTTGCTTAGCTGGGTCCTTCCCTTCATTCTTCTGCTGTTCAGCATGTTCCTCAAATAGGGATCTTATCATTCTATACTTTTACACTTACTTTGGTTTTCTTCATAGCATTCTTCATAGCATTACCTAATATAGCTCTTTACATGTACATGTATTTTTTATTGTTTATTTGTCATTTGTCTCTTGTATAGGAAGTTGAAAAATAAACTTGGCATAGCATAGGTGTCCCAACTCTCTCATGTCTACTCCAGAGCTTATAACATGGGAAGAACCAAAGGAATATTCAAGAAGTATTTGTTAGATGAATTAATAACATCTTAACAGATTAATTACCTAACAAATAACCAAAGATGAATTTCAGAAAGATTGGCATACAATGGGAATCTATGACAGTAATCTAAACAAGAGGTAATAGATTGGCCTGAAGTGATCACCTTGGAGATTAAAAAAAAAAAAAGGCATAAAAGGCTTACTCCACTAGCCTCAGACTCCTTATCTGTAAAAACGGATTGTTGAACTAAAGTTATGATCTCTCATGCTTTTCCAAAATGTGACTACAAAATATGTGAGTCTAAGTATTATCAAGAAATGCTGATATCATATCTGGAGGGACAGGGAAAAAGTTAAAGATGCTTCAGAATTCCACCATGGTGGCTGGAAAACGTCGATGTTTGTTTACAGCTAGGGGCAGAAAGACAAAGAGGAGCCAGAAGAAAGGCAGGGACATTATGGAGAAGGTTCATAATCTCATGTTTTGTGGGTTGAAACCCCGTATCAGGCTCTGTGCTGACAGCTCAGAGCCTTGAGCCTGCTTCAGATTCTGTGTCTCCCTCTCTCTCTGCCCCTCCCCTGATCACACTGTCTCTCCGTGTCTCTCAAAAATAAATAAATGTTAAAAAATATTTTTAAAAGAAAAGAAAAAAGGGATTATTTCAAGACAGAAAGATGGTTGATAGAGTCACACTGGGGAGGATCCTAGAACGGTACCAGAGAAGATTCTCTTTAAGAGGTCTTGCAGGCCTTTGGAAAGAGATGTTCCAACTGAGAGATATAGACTCACACACACAAAAAAGGTTTTTTAAAAACAATTTCAGTTAATTAGCACACAATGCAATATTGATTTCAGGAGTAGAATTCAGTGATTCATCACTTACATATAACACCCACTGCTCATTACAACAGTGCCTTCCTTAATGCCCATTCTCCATCCAGCACAATTCCTGAAAATAAAAACATTGCTATCTTCTATGATGTTGCTTCAGTCAGAGAAATAAATCCCAAATAGTCCCAGCTCTGAACACCTGCCTCACCCAGTACTCTTTCAGTCCTCACAAAGCTTTCCTCCTTCTCAACTCATTGTCCTACCTTAGAAGTTACCACATAATTAAATCCTTCATTAGAACTATGAGTATTCTAATTGCCTGTGACTTTAAAGGTGTCTTCACGCCAAGCATGCAGCCCAATGTGGGCCTTGAACTCATGACTCTGAGATCAAGACCCTGAGATCAAGATCTGAGCTGAGATCCAGCACTTAACCAACTGAGCCATCCAGGTGCCCCTAACTGCCCATGACTTCTGTCTTGCCCATCCCCAATCCATTCTCTAGAAAACTGCCAGGGAGATCTTCATAAAATTTCCTCTTGAATCATATCCTATCACCTGCTTATAAACCAGCTGTGGTTTCTGAGTCTGTGTGTGAAGCTTACAACCACACACATGTATATTATCTCAAAATTTCCATGGGCCAGAACTATAGTCATGCCTTAGCTGGGCCCTCTGCTTTAGGGTCTCACCAGGCCCCAGTCAAGGGGTGAGCTGGGCTATGTTTTCATCTATAGAATCAACTGGGAAAGAAACAAGTTCCAATCTTATTTGTGTTGTTGGCAAATTTTGTTTCCTTGCATCTGGAGTAAGATCCCTGTTTTCTTGCTGGCTTTTGTCTGAGAATCACTCAGTTCCTAGACGCCACCTTCAGTTGTCACATGGCCCTCTCCAGAAGCCTTCTCACAACATACCAGTTTGTTTCCTCAAAGACAGCAACAGAGAAAGGGTATCTGTCCTCAGAGAGTACCTAGTCCCTCTGTTATGAGTTTTCATCTAATTAAGTCAGGACCATTCAAGATAATTTCCCTTTGATTAACTCAAATTAACTGGTTTGAGACTTCAATCACATTTGGAAAACCTCTTCACCTTTGTCATATTCTATTGGCTGGAAGTAAGCCTTAGGTCTCCCCGACACTCATGGGGAGGAGACTGCACAGGCATGAGCATCACGGTGGGGGCTGTGGGGGCCATCATAGCATTCTGCCAACCACAACCTTTAATGCATGCATCTCTTTCCTCTGTCAGGCTTTGTCTACACTGCTGCCTCTGTCTGTTTGACTCTGCCTTTCACTCTTCACCCTAGTTAATTCCTAAACATTTTCCAGAACTCAGTTCGCATATTATTTCTTCATTTTCCTTTCCCAACTATCCTATAAATAGTGCATGCAGTTATTTTTTGTCATAGTGTATTTCAACAGCTTTACTGAGATATGATTCACATATTATACAACTCACCTATTTAAAGTATGCAATTACAGGGGCTCCTGGGTGGCTCAGTCGATTAAGTGTCCAATTTTGGCTCAGGTCATGATCTCACGGTCCAAGAGTTTGAGTCCCATGTCAGGCTCTGTGCTGACACCTCAGAGACTGGAATCTGCTTCTGATTTTGTATGTCTCCCTCTCTCTCTGCCCCTCTCTGCTCACACTCTGTCTCTGTCTCTGTCTCTGTCTCTGTCTCTCTCTCTCAAAAATAAATAAACATTAAAAAAATTTTAAGTATGCATTTACATAAATTTTAGCATATTCAGAGTTGTGTGATCTTCCTCTAATTTTTGAATCTTTTCAGTATCCCTGAAAGAATTAGCCACCATTACCCATCCCTCTCTCCCACCAGCTCTAGTCAAACACTAATCCACTTTTTGTCTCTACATATTGCCCATTCTGCACACTCCATACAAGTTTTGAATCATGCATTATATGTGGTCTTGTATGACTGGCTTTTTTCACTTAGTGTATGTGTCCAAGGTTAATTCATGTTGTAGCATGTTATCAATACTTCATTCTTATTCACTGCATTCAAGTAACATTCAATTGTATAGATATACCACATTTTGTTCATTTATTCATTAATTGTAGACTATTGAATTGTTTCCAGCTTGAGGTTACTATGACTAATGCTATTGTGAATGTTCATGCACAAGGTTTTATCTGTACATATGTTTTTCAATTCTCTTGGGATAGATCTCTAGGAGTGGAATGACTGAGTCATATACTAATTCTATGCTTAGCATTTTGAGAAACTCTCAAACCATTTTCCAAAGTGGTGACACCATTTCGCACTGCCACCAGCTATGTATGGAGGGCTCAAGTTCTCCACACGTTTGTCTGTTGTCCTTTTCTTTCCCCTTGCTTTACAGGTGGATTTTTACCAATTTAAGATTAAAAAACACAATTTGACATAAACTTTCAGAAAATTGAGAAAGGAACTCTTCTCAATGCATTTAAGGGGCCAGAATTCCCCTGATTCCAAAACATCTATGTTTTACAAAAAAGAAAGAAAGAAGAAAGAAAGAAAATTATAGAATAATATTACTTATGAAAATGGCTGAACATTCTTAATAAAATATCAAATTAAATTCAACAATATATAAAGAATGATGTATCAAGACTAAATGGAGCTTATTGCAGGAATATATGGTTAGTTTAACATTTTGTGAAAACAAATGTAATTGCCATGTTAATGACTAAGATAGAAAAATTATATCATTTCTAAAATGCAGGGAAAACATCTCACAAAACTGAATCCCCATTCATGATAAAACTCTCAGCAAACTAAGAACAGAAGGAAACTCTTCTATCTGGTAAAGGACAGTATGGAAAATACTTAACAGTAATATTGTAGTCGAGAGTGAGAGACTGAATTCAATCCTGCTAAGACTGAGAACAGGGCAAGAATATCCTCTAACTACTTTTATTCAACATTGTACTAGAGGTTCAAGGCAGTGAACTCTTAGTAAAGTTAAGTAGGAAACAGATATTGAAAAGGAAGAAGGAAATCATCTTTATTCACAGATAACAGGACAGTGTTTCTTTTATATTCAGAGAAAGTCCCTACTTCCCCCCAACTACTAAAGCTAACAAGTGAATTTAGCAAGGTCACAGTATACTGTCAGGAGATAATTCCTGCTGGGTCTCTCAGGTTTCTGCCTGACCACAGAGCATGTGCGAGGTGTCTGACTGATGACTCATACGCTGGGTATTTGTATTGCCCTCAACAGGCTGGCTGGAACTTTTGTCTCTGTTTCTACTCATCTGTCTCCAGTGTAACATCCTCATGCCCAATGAAATCATCTTTGATCATCAGGGCTCAGAGACTTTTCTGCTACCTTCTTTTTCTCACTAAGCTCACTTTCCCATTTTTTATTATAGCTACCATAGTGAGTATAAAGTGGCATCTCCTTGTGGTTTTGACTGGCATTTCCTTACTGACTAATGACGTACCTTATCATGTGCTCATGGGTCATTGGTATATCTTTTTAGGATAAAAATATATTCAATTTTTTTGCCCACTTTTACATTGGGCTATCTGTCCTTATATTATTGAGTTGTCAGAGTTCTTTATATACTCTAGATACAAGTCTCTTATCCAGACATATGATTGCAAACATCTTCTCCCATTCTATAGGTTGTCTTTTCATTTTCTTGTTCATATCATTTACAGTGCAAATATGTTTTATTTTGATGAAATCCACTTATCTATTTTTTTCTTTTTTTATCTATTTTTTTATCATCAGGCGTGATATCAAAGAAACCATAGCCTAACTCAAGGCCACTAAGATTTACTCCTGTTTTCTTCTAAGACTTTTCTAGATTAGCTTTTACATTTAGGTCTATGACACATTTTGAGTTCATTTTGCATATGGTATGAGGGAGAGCTCCCATCTCACTCTTTTGCATATGGACTTTCCATTGTCCCTGCTCATATCTTTTGCTAAAAAAAACTATTGTTTCTCCCAATGAATTATCTTAACACCTTTGTTGAAAATAAATTTTCCATAATATATGAGTTTATTTCGAACTCCAATTCTATTCCATTGTTTTCTAAGTCTACACTTCTGTAAGTACCATACCATCTTGATTGCTATAGCTTTAAAATAAGTTTTAAAGTCAGGGAGTATGAGTCCTTCAACTTTGTTCTTTTTTTTTAAGATTGTTTTTGCCATTCTCCATCTATATCCATTACTTTAAGCCTTTGAGAACACATCTTCCCAGCTTATATAATTCCAGACAGAAATGTCTTTTTTTAGTCCTTCCTGAAATGCCAGACCATTCATCCCTTTGTTTGGAAACATGTTGCATGCCTACCCAAATTATCACTGACAGTAATCAACAGTGAGCACAAAGAGCAGCTGGAAATCAAGAACAGGATGGAAAACAAGGGCCTGTTAAGAGAAAATGACAGATTTAGGTCACCAGAAAGTCTTTGAATAGGATGTTGTGGGAACAAAGTGAGTATCACAGTGAAAAATTAGATCATAAATCTTAGAATAAATTCTTATAACAGTTTCCTTGTGTTTTTCTTTTCCTCATGTGGACTGGGTAGATGGTGTTGACTAAGTTAGTTCATGTTCTTAGACTCCAGCAAAATGAAATAAATCTGTGCTGTTTCTCATGTACTTTTTGCAGATCCTGCCTTTGGGCCTTTTGTAGCTAATGTTCATGAGATTTTCATACCAGTTAGAAATTAAGCAGTCCATGCTTTCGTTGCGCTCAAAAGAAAAAATAAGTTATCCTTTGGAGACACACTATGTTGAGAGAACTGCAGTAATATTATCCACATCTGAAGCCTTTTAAGGTCATGTGTTATAGGCCAACTCTATACAGTCATATCGGACCTTAGTAGATGGCCAGAGAAAGTTACTGCTTTCATTTTACAGAAGCAGAAACTGAAGTTCCAAGAGGTAAATTGATTTGCTTACATAAATGAGCATGGCAGCCACACAATCAGAATCAAACTGCAGTTTGTCAGTCTCCTTGGGTCACTGTTACAGGTTGAATTGCCTCTTCCAAAAAAGATATGGTAAAGTTTTAACCTCTGGTACCTGTGAGTGTAAACTTATTTAGAAACAGGGTCTTTCTAGATGCAGTCAAGGTGAGTTCATTAGAGTGGGCTCTAATTAAATATGGCCACCTATGGCCATACCGCCCTGAAGATGTCCAACCTTGTCTAAATATGACTGGTGTCATTAGGAGAAGAGAAATGCCCTGTGACAACAGAGACAAAGATCAGAGTGATGGAGCTGCAAGTCAGTGAATGTCAGAGATTTATGGGAACCATCAGAAGCTGGAAGAGGCAAGGAAGTAATTCTACCCTACAGGCTTCAGGGGAAGCAAGATCCAACACCTTGATTTTGGACTTCTAGCCTCTAGAACTGTGAGACAATACATTTCTGTTGTGTGATGCCACCTAGCTTGTGGTACTGTGTTAAGACATACCTAAAAAATGAATACAGACACTGTGCATTCCTTAAGACCAGACTTAATAACGGGAATATACCTTTTCAGATCCCCAAGCAGTGCCTCACAATTTAAGAATGATTTCTTGCTATTCAAACTCAATTCCATTGAGCGAGGACAAATTCAGTATTTGCCCAGTAACTCATTAGTGTGCAGTGAGAGTACATTGAACTGCTGGTTTCTAAGTTGCTTATGTCTAAATACTTCTCTGGGATTGTGTGTGCTTCTGAAATCCATGAGCTCATGTTCCTGGGATCCCCGTGGTCTCCCAGCTCCTGTGTTCATACTTTCAATCTCTACTTGGCTCTAAGACAGCCTAGCAGCCCTGGCAGTTAGTGCCCCAACTCACAGATCATAAGCAGGGCCAGGTCTATGGCTGTATAACCAGGGCTGTCACACAGGTCCTGAATTTCATGCCCTGGTAAACTGTCTTGAAACTCTTAATTATTCTAACTTTGAATTTGCATTTCTGAGGTGAAATCTGGAGAGCCAATGGAGCTTGTACTTTCTACAGCGCTCATCAGAAGCTCTCTCTCAGAGGAGTCGAACTCCTATAGCTACAGCAATACCACTGGTAAATGTCTCCTATCATTCCTTTCCCCCATTCTAGGTTACACTCTTTTAGTCCCCACACCCATTACCTAGGGTAACTTCCCAAGTAAATTACCTAAACATGAGACCCTGTTTAAAGTTTTGTTTTCCAAGGAAGAGAAATGAAGGCTAAGGCAGTTGTGACTAGAGACACTAAAGTTTTTAGTGTTCCTAGAATACAGAAACCTCGGAAAGTAATGATAAAATGAAGCCACCTCTGTGACTTTACTGAGTTCCTTTCCACCTACCCCTTTTGAAAAATCACTATGAATCATACACTTAATATTCAACGCCATTGCAGAACATGGTCTACTTATGCTATGATAAAATATGCAGATGAACAATGTAACTGACGATTTTACAAGCTTTTTTGAATGGTTGGCTATGCCTGAAAAACCCATGAGAAATTATCATGGTAAGACTAAAAACCGGGGAGAAGAAATAATTGTATTTTTAAAAATCAAATTGTAAGCAATTTGTATGTTTCCAAAAATAAAATGGACTGAAAGGAGATACACTCTGAGTGAAAGAAAGCAAGTTTGGTAGAAAGAAGAAACCACAAGTTAAATCACACATCTATTCAATTATAAAATTAATTGGAGTCAGATAATGTGTACCAATGGACACTGTCATGTTCACATAGATTCCTGTTAAAATGTTAACTAATGCAACTATATTCCCTATTCATACCTCTGCAGCAAGTCCAGAGAAAATAAACTAATTTCTTTTTTTTTCTTCTGAATGTTTCCTATCAAATCAGATGAAAGAGGTTGCATAACAGAGCAGGAGAAGTACGAAACTACAAAACAAAAATTACTTTGAGGGCACATAGGTGGCTCGGTCGGTTAAGCGTCTGACGTCAACCCATGTCATGATCTCACGGTTCATGGATTTGAGCCTGCATCAGGCTCTGTGCTGACAGCTCAGAGTTTGGAGGCTGCTTCAGACTTTGTCTCTCTCTCTCTCTCTCTCTCTCTCTCTCTCTCTCTCTCCCCCTCTTCCCTGTTCATGTTCTGTCTCTCTGTCTTAAAAATAAATAAATAAACATAAGAAAATAAAAAAAAATTTCAGATTTATGCAAGCCTTCTTGGAGTTGGACAACTTTTGAAGTTTTTTTTTTTATCAGATATGCTCTAAGGTCATCTAATATAAGGAAGCTTTCAGAACTATAATGCAATAAAAATGATATTTTAAAGTAGTTTTCCATGAATCAGAAAGAATTGTTGACACTTGTTTTAGTTATTTACTGTCAAATAACAAATCACCAGGAAAGTTGGTGCCTTAGAACCACAGCAGTAGTGATTTAGCTTATGTATCTCCAATTCCAGTGAGGATCTGTGTGGAAGACTCACCTCTTCTCCTTGTGGCATCAGCTCAACTGGGAACTACAGGATCACTTCCGAGACGACTCCTCCATATGGCTAGCAAGTCAAGGCTGGCGACCATCTGGAAGTTCAGTCATGCAGCTGATGACTTGAGCTTTGGGTTCTCTTCATGTGGACCTCCCTGCAAGCTGCTTCTGCCTGGGCTTCCAGACAGGGCAGTGACGGGATTGATTGAATGTCCCAAGAGATTATAAAAGGCAAAATATAAATAAATGGAAATCGCCTTTTATAATTTAGCATAGGAAATCACAAAGTGTTGCTATCACCAAATCAGATTCCATGGAGAGAACATAGATCCCACTCCTCCACGGAGGCAATGTCAAAGTTAGGTTGTGAGACAAACCTGTAGAAAGATCATATTGTTGCAATCACCACTATAATAAGAATGAATAAATGAAAAAGCATAAATCTTTTCATAGAGCTAATTTCATATGAAAACTTTTTTGATAACAATATTTGGCACATTATTTTTTAAAAAACTGTAGACCAAAATATATCAATAAAATAAAACAAATCTGAATTTATGGGCTCTGCAAAACTCAGAAAAAAATTAACTTAAGCAGAAGGTGAAAGGAATGCTACCACTTAAGAATACAACCGTGGCCAACCTTTTGATCTATAAACCGTAAATTCCTCATCTCTAAATTGGAATTATTATATTATGACAGTTGAGAGATACAATAAAATGTTTTATGTAACAGAAAGTTATCAAATGCATTCAGATAACAATTATTTACCTCCTTCCTTGAGCATTGCATTTCACTGGCTATTAACACTGACCGCTGAGATACAGAATGTGATAAATTAAATAACAAATATAAAAAGAGATTATTTCTGGAATTATATTCCACTGAGAAAATTCTAGATAGTAGGCTTTGGAGTGATAGAAATTGTCTCTGTTACCTATTAACCAAATATTTCATTAGGAAAAAAAAATCATTTAACAAGTTAAGTGACTTGTGGGTGTACTTTAGTCATGGCTTAAATATTCAGAGGCAAAGTGTTGTCTACTCAAGAAAAACACAATTAAGGAATCCTTGGGGAACAGTGAAATTAAAAACAAAAATAGAAAACACCTTGCTTTACATTCCACAAAATCAAGAAATGGGTTGTATGAAGGAAATAACCAAATTGTGAACACGGAAGACACTTGAAGTCCTTATATAAAATTAGAACCTACTAAGTCAATGGGATCAGGATCAAGATGGATTTATAGCACATTACGAGCAGTCAAAATATTAAAATATTTGTGTATATTATTACTATTTCATCACAGTTAATCAAATAAATACAAATAAAGGTAAATGCAGAAAGGCAAAGAAAAGATCAAGAGGAATGATGAATGTTTGGGAAAATGATAAGTAGGAGGGATAGTTTGATACATGAAATCTATGCAATCTGATCAGAAGGAAAAAACGGCCAAGCATTTATTAATAATTGCTCATAAATATGTAAAGAGTTTCTAAAAAAAATTCTGCTTTTCCTTTGCTTTTCCTAAAGTGTTCATAAAGGGGTTTAACCAATGACAAAGCTTAAAATACAATAATATTTTAGCACCTGAGACAAGTTGTAGAATTTGGTTTACAGTCTAGAAAGGAGAAAACATTTCACTTCTAAGTACTGATGTTTTTCTAGCCACAGATTACAAATTAGACTGATGAGAACTACCAATACATGATATTCCAGAAACTAGACTCCTATAGGAAAAAATCAATTACTCTTTGAAAAACTTACATGTGGCCCAAACACTTACGTAATGAAACAGATAAGTGCAATTCTGTTGGCAGTTCCTATGAGAATTCTTCTGATGAAGGAATTGATATTTTAAAAGTTATCAATAATTTTGGCTGTGGCGGAGCAAGACAGACAGTAAGGTACCTAGGAGTACACGCAATGACCGGAGTGGTTTTTGTGATGCTTCTGAGGGGAAGGAGAAATATGGGTGGGGTGGGGTGGGGAGCATCCACCATCACACCAAGAGACCGAGCTGTGTGTGCCACATGTCTTCATCGGTACATTTTAAAAAACTTGATAATGGGGTATCATTCAGCCTTGAAAAAGAAAGAAACCCTGTTATTTGCAACAACACAGATAAACCTGGAAGACATTACACTAAGTGAAATAAGTAGGCAGAGAAATACATGGTATCACTTATATTTGTTATCTGGGTGGGGGAAAGGCAAGTTATAGAAACAGAGAATAGAAAACATTTGCCAGGGACTGGAAGAGGGGAAGATAAGAAGTTTGTAAAAAGGTACAAATGTTTGACTATAAGATGAAGAAGGTCTGAGGTCTAACATAAAACATGGTGACTATAATTGATAACACTGGTATCTTATAACTGAAATCTGCTAGTGGAACTGAACTTCAATGTTCTCAAAAAATGGTAAATATGTGAGAGGATGGTTGTGTTATTAAACGTGATGGAGGAAACCATTTCACAATGTTTACGTATATCGAACTATCACATTGTACGCTTTAAATGCCTTACAACCTTATTTTTCAATTATGCTTCAAAAAAGCTGAAAAAAGAACTTTATGAAATGCTTGGTTAGAGGAACCAGATTTCTTATGAAAACAGATGAAGGAAGCTGAGATTTGCATCTACCGTGCTGTGTGGATGGATGTAGCCAGTGAGGTGCTAAGTGCAGAGTGACGGGGCGCAGTTAGTAAGGGGACAATGGATATTCTGCGGAAGGTTTAAAGACACTCACAAAACCAACTAAATGTTTGACTGCTTTGATGACCAATTCTGAACAACATAAGTTACACAATACTCATTTTTGAAGAAAACTTTTTTGTTGGTGGTGTAAGTTCTAAATCTAAACAATTGTTCTTAGTACTGTTGAAATGTAATAATACGTGAAGAAGCTACAAATTTGCATGTATCTTATCTTTATCTTTTAATGAGCATTGTGCTCTACATGAAAGTTAATTTTGAGAAATCCAATTAAACCTACAGCCCCCAAAACACACAGACTCAGCGTCATGTGTTTGTCTCAAGACTAAGAATTCAATTTCTATTTTTTTAACTTGATCATCACTGTGGTATCATTGTTCATTTCAAACTGACTGCTCAAAAGCAGAAAGATGTTGCATTCAAAGTGATCTCAAGCTTTCTCAAGCTACATGTAAGTATTATAATTTTGAAGGAAATATATCATTTGAAAGTTGCTGGGATTGATCCAAACAGACATGATAGTTTTACAATTTCCTGAATGTATTATGAAATGGGATTTTTATGGGTGTCTTCCAACATACTTATGTTTATAATTTTTCCTAACAGAAAAGGACATTAGTTAAAACACTAATGAAATTTGAATAAAGTATGGGCTTTAGTTAATAATAATGCATATGTAAGTTTGTTAGTTATAAAAAGTACCATTCTAATGTAAGATGTTAATAGAGGAAGCTGAGCATTAAAATATATAATTTTTCTGCAAATTAAAAATGTTCTAAAGAGTAAAGTTTAAAAACTCTTAAAAGTTTTCTAACAACTCATATGACCATTGCTGCATGCAAAAGAAGTATCTTTAAATTAAAATTAAAAATGATTTTTTGATCAATTATGAGCAAATATCAATGAAAAGTTGTCCTGTTATCTATTGAACATGAACACACAAAGAAAAATAATATCTATAAGGTCATTTCAACTTTTCAAAAGTTAGGGATTGAAAACAGATACTGAAATGTGATTGTTCATTATTATTGCAGGCTAAAATGTGATTTTTATTTCTTGTTTCAAAAAGTGCATCAGTATAATTAAAAATACCAGCCCATTATTCCCCTTTCTGTATGGTTATATTACTTTCATTTTTATGTATTTTTGCTGGCATAATTATACATAGCAAACATATAATGAAGTACAAAAACCAAGAATTCCTTTTTTTTCAACCATTAGTATTTTTTACTGAGCTTCATGATTAGAACTGAAAATATTTTGTCTTGCAGAAAAAAGAGTTTTACCAAAAAATTATCTACTTTAAATTGTACCAATGGGTAGATCCAAACAGTATAAGATAGAATAAATTGCGATGATTAGTAAAAATCTTGTCAAGGGTCATATTATGATCCCAGGCCAGGAAAATTCAATGGTTACCTTGGTTACATACTCAAAGCAACAGCAACAAACAAAACAAAACAAAACAGAAAATGGGATGTGGGTATGTGTACAGAAACTAGGTATTTTATAGAGACACAGAATGACTCTTCTATACCTAGAAAAGGAAGTTTTTCTACCGGCTTGTTTCCAATAGCTGTTCTTCTCAAGTACATTCTCTCTTCATATGAGACACTTGTCAATATTTGCTTTTTCCGTCCCAACACACAGGATTATCGCAGTTTTAATGTTGAGGCAGGGGGGAAAGGAGGACAGAAAATCAGAACACGACCTTAGGTGTGTTGGTGTATACTGGAATTTCTGACGTTCAGTACGTGGTATAGAAATGATTTCCCAAATTATTTATGATACTGAATAATGGACACCCCAGGGGGTATGACCCTCATCCTCTTGCAATCCCAATTAATGGATGTTGACTGTTCATTGTATGATCACTGAGTTTCTCAATTGCATCCTTACCATTAGCTCATCACATTGTTGGTATCCTAGTCTGTCTTTGGGTTTGGCTACTCTTCTGGCCATTTGGGTACTCTCTTCATCTCAGCTCAAAAACTTTATTAATAGTAGTCATGACTCCTAAGTTCCAAACATCACTGTCTCATACCACACACTACCTGGCTTCACTTTAAGGATCTGTCCGCATCATCTCATCTCTTGGTGATTTACAATAGAATAGAAAAAGGAGGAGGAAGCGGGATGTGGGGTTGATTCCCAAAAAGTTACAAGAAGAATTTTAAAATGTTCATCATTTTTTTCATAACCAGGATTTGGTGGCATTCTTAGGTTTTAGACCACTGATCATACAAGCTTAGGAAATAAATATAAAAAATAAATACAAAAGATAGTTCATCAATTTCACACTCATAGGGCTCTCAGATTTTCAAGGATAGTAAATATTATTTACTATTCTGTCCTTTAAGAATATTCATATTTGGCTGATTGTATGTCCTCATTTTCTGTACAATATATAATTATATTCTTTCAAATTCAATAAGAGTATACTGAAGTTCCTTTATAGCATCATATACTTAATAGATAAATTATTTGAGTCCTTCCCCATGAAGCAGTTTCCCAGTTTCTATCATTTTTATAACTCTTCTTGTGAGCAAATATTATTATTGCAACAAGAAAACAGCCAGCTAAGAGGATAAAGTTAAAGAAAAAAATAAGTCAATGAATGCATTCAGGAGCTTGCTCAGGCCCCACAAATGGGCCCCATGATTATTTCAGCATTTGGAGTAGCAAAGTGACTCTGGGCTCTGCCAAACACGGACACAATATGCTCTCCTCCAAAATCTATATGTTTCTTTCCCACTTAGTCTGTTCCCAACTTTAATGAACTGTGTCCAGAAGTCCATTAATTGAATCTATTTGGATTTGTAATAAGCATATTTCCAGGCCTGCCCACAAACTCTATTTATTCATAGAATGTTAGAGTTAAAGGGACTTAAAAATCATTTAATCTAACCATTTCAAAACCATAATGTTGCTGAAATTATACCAGTTGCCCCTAGAGAGCCTTGGAGACGTTCTTGAGTTTGCTGAGGCTCCTCTGTGTCCTGACAGGGCCAGTTTATTTATGGTTATAGAAGACAACATCCAGGGAGCTGTACCAAGAACTGGGCTTATCTTGGGAAAATCTTTGTGAAAGCAAGAACATTCTTTAGGTTTGGAGAGCCATCAGGGAAGGGGCTCTAGCAGTAAAGCACAGTAAAATCATTCCCTGAGTACAAGTGTTTCACTAGGAAGCAGGAACTCTCAGTCTAGAATTTCTCTATATAAACCAGACCTATCTATTTTATCAATACTTTCCATTACTGAGTTGACTTTACAGGGTAGTTTTCTTGAGCAGATGATGAACGGAAGCATCATCTGATTTGGCACCAAGACATTATTATACCCTCTCAGGGAACTTGGAGTGGCAGCAATGTCACAGCACACAGCTTGCACGATCTCACATTTATTTCCCAAATGCTTAGGTTTAGAATGAGTTATTTTTTATAGACTCCATTCAACATCAGGGGGAAATCAAACTTCATCGTTAGATGGCAGAATGCCAATGGAGCAAAGTAATACTTATAAATATATTCTTCTTAGTAAGAAGGATCAGAGAACAAGATTGTTTCACCTTTTCTTTTCATATCCATGTCCATTTTAGTAAATTATCTAAAGAGAATCTCATCTTTGTTACCCCCATTAATTATCTAAAGAAAATCTTATTTCCTTCACTTAGTTTTCCCTAAGATTACATGGACCATCACAAAGAATTACTGTCCTAAGACTGATTAAGTTTTTGTGTTTTGTTTTGTTTGTGTAGAGGAAGCAAAAACCCATAGTTTTGTATTTGGTTGTCTATAAAATATTATGATATTATGATCACATAAATAGAGAGTTTTTACTTCTTGTTGGTGAAGTGTCTCAGATAATTATTCAGGCATTTAACACAAACTCTGGAGTCAGACTCAAAATTTTGTCCCACTAATTTAATACTAATAAATTTGGGAAAGTTACCAGATTATGCCAAGCCTAAGTTTTTACTACCAGTGAAATGGTGATAATAATAGCATTAAATTCATAGGGAAGTTTTAATAATAAAAAGAGTAGAATAATCAGGGAAGAAGGCAGAGTAAAAGGATCCTGAGCTTACCTTATCCTACAAATACAACCTACATCAGTGTAAATTAACCAGAAAATGATCTGAAGACTGGCAGAATAGACTCTTCATAGCTAAATGTTGAGAGGAGGCTACATCAAAGAGAGTTTGGTGGGTAGAGACACAGTCAGGAGCAAAACTGACACACTAGACTGCCTGAAGGAGGAAGAGACACAGTGGGAGTAGAGAGGTGGATAAACAGACTCCCACACTAGGTTCCGCAGGCAGGAGGGACCCTCACAAGGAAAACAGATCCCCATAACGTTTAACCTGGCTTTATAAGTTCTTACAATCAGAAGAACTTAGCAAATGGAACTTTTTAAAAATCAGCGGACTCAGCTCAGTGACAGCCATAGGAAACTAAATTCCTACTCAGAAAGAGACGGCAAAATAAACAGCTATGCTGAGATACAACATGGAAGCAGCAGTTTGAAAAACACCTGTTGTATACAGGAAGGAGATTAATTTGCTAATCTCAGAGTGTGTGCTTCATGAGCAAGGATCTCTAGGATACTTCTCCAAGAACTAAAGAGCTGGCAGATGCCTTTTCCCTCCCCATGCCCACCCTCAGCCTAGATACCTGAACATCTACAGGAACCAGCTCAGGGTCAACACTCCGCCTAAGCTTACTAATAGCATGCCCTGCCCTTGCACGCTTCTATGGGCCCGTCCCCTACAACCTGGTCAGCCTTGAATAAAATTTTCCCAGAAAGCTGAAGGTACCCTCCTAGAGCAGACGAGCATGGATCTTGAGGGCACTGTGCAACCCACTCCCAAGTTTCCTGTGAACCCACCCCCTCCAAACTGGTAAGCCTTGGAGGGACTTTTCCCAGGCAGACCAGCATGGACCTTGCTGGCACCACAAATCACTTCCATGTTCTCCTAAAGATCTGTCCCCACCAATATGCCCTTGGCTGTAGCCCATCCAGAACCATGTCATAAACCTGGCAGTGTGCAAGCAGCCTGACAAGGGCCAGCACCATTCCAAAGTGACTTTTGCTCCAGGGAGAAAGGAAGATACCCACTCGCACAAGTCCCATTGCAGCCTTAATAGAGGGCTAGGGGCAGACATCTGGCTGGACTGTAGACCCTGCCCACCAAAATAGCTTCTCAGAAGACAACACAAAGAAAGTGCCCTGCAGTTCTGTGCTACTGCATCTCTGGCAAATGTCTAATCTGACTCAACTCAAGCCCCAGGTGGCCCTAGTCTAGCCCACTAACAAAACAGAGACCAAACCCATCCCACAACAAGCAAAGAAAGCCATTGTAGATGACTGGACTGAAGGCAACTGTGGCTCAGCCACAATAGTATGGCACATATAGCAGATACCCTAGAAGTGCCAAATTATGATGAATAGGGGACACTGCAGAGGACTGTAGGGAACTACAGGTCTTCTATATCATAAGGCCACTACTTTCAGGAGCAGGGGATGTAGCTGAGTTTCCTAACAGATAAAAACAGACACAGAGAGTTAGACAAAATGTGGAGACAGAGAAATATGTCCCAAATGAAAGAACAGGACAAAATCACAACAAGAGGGTTAAATTAAAGGGAGATGAGTAACACGCCTGATAGAGATTTTGAGAAATGGTCATAAAGATACTCACTGGACTTGATAAAAGAGAGGAGGACTTTCGTGAGACCTTTAATAATGAGACAGGAAATACTAAAAAGAACCAATCAGAGACGAAGAACTCAATAACTGTAAAACTACACTAGATGGAATAAACAGTAGACTAGAGGGAGCAGAAGAAAGGATGAGAGATCTGGAAGACACAGTCATGAAAAACAATCAAGAATAGGAGGAAGGAAAAATGATGAAAAATGAAAATAGACTTAGGGAACTCAGTGACACCATCAAGCATAATAACATTCACACTATAGGGATCCCAGGAGGAAAAGAGAGACAAAGTGGGGCAGAAAATGTATTTGAAGAAAAAATAGCTGAAAGCTTTCCAAATCTGGGAAAAGAAACAGAAATCCAGGTCCAGAAGGCACAGGGAGCTCCCAAGAAAATTAACCCAAGGAGGATCACACCAAAACATATAGTAATTAAAATGGCAAAAAGTAGTCATAAATAGAGAAATTTAAAGGCAACAAAATAAAACAGTTACATACAAATAAAACCCTATAAGTCTATCAGCTGATTTTTCAGCAGAAACTTGGCAGGCCAGAAAGGAATGACATAATATAGTTAAAGTGCTAAAAGAAAAAAAAAAAACCCTTACAACCAGGAATACTCTACACAGCAAGGCCATCACTCAGAATAGAAAAAGAGGTAAAGCGTTTCTCAGACAACCGAAAGTTAAAGGAATTAACCACCAATAAACTAACCCTTCAAGGAAGGTTAAAGGGGACTCATTTAGTGGAAAGAAAAAACCATACATAGGAGTGAGAAAACTAGGAAGCACAAAAGCAGTAAAATTAATGTATCTATAAAAATCAGTCAAGGGATTCACAAAATAAAAGTATGTAAAACGTGTAAAGTATGACACCATGTAGCTAAAACGTGGAGGTAGGAAGAGAGGAATAAAGAATGAATTCAAACTTAACTGACCATCAACTTAATATAGACTGCTATATGCATAAGGTGTTATATAGAAACCAAATGGTAACCACAAATCAAAACCTGGTAATAATTATGCAAAAAAAAATAGAGAAAGGAACCCAACTAAGCGAACCATGAGAAATCAAACTAAGGCAGGCCAGCAAAACATGAGAAAATAGAGCCAGAGAAGAACTACAAAAACAACCATAAAACAAGTAACAAAATAGCAATAAGTACATACCCATCAATAATTACTTTGGATGTAAATAAACTAAATGCTCCAATCAAGACATAGGGTGACAGAATGGATAAAAAATAAGGACCGTCTATATGCTGCCTGTAAGAGACACATTTCTCACCTAAAGACACATACAGATTGAAAGTGAAGGTACGGAGAAGCATTTATCAAGCAAATGGAAGTGAAAATAAAGCCAGTGTAGCAATACTTTCATTGGACAAAATAAACTTTAAAATAAAAACTGTAACAAGAGACAAAGAACACTCTATAATCATAAAGAGAACAACCCAACAAGAAGACATAAGACTCAATATGGGAGTACTCAAATATATAAAGCAGCTAATAACAAACATAAAGTAATCAATAGTAATGCAATAATAGTAAGGAACTTTAACTCCTCACTTAAATCAATGGATAGATCATGTAAACAGAAAATCCACAAGGAAGCATTGGCTTTGAATGACACTTTGGACCAGACGGATCTAATACATGTATTCAGAACATTCCATTTTAAAACATCAGAATACATATTCTTTTCAAGTGCACATGGAACATTCTCCAAAGAGATCATATATTAGTCCACAAAACAGGTCTCATAAAGTTCAAAAAGACTGAAGCAGTACCATGCATCTTTTCTGACCACAATACTATTAAGCTAGAAATCAACCACAAAAAAAAATCTGAAAAGAACACAAATACATGGAGGTTAAATAACACACTGCTAAATAATGAATGAGTCAACCAAAAAATAAAAGAGAAAAACAGTACTTGAAATCCATAAAAATCCTAGAAAAGAACACAGGAAGTAATTTCTCTGATCTCGACCATAGCAACATTTTTCTAGATATTTCCTGAGGCAAGGGAAACAAAAGCAAGAATAAACTTTTGGAGCTACATCAAAACACAATGCTTGGGGACAGTGAAGAAAACAATCAACAATACTAAAAGCCTACTGAATTGAAAGAGAGAAAACATTCGCAAATGACATATCTGATAAAGGGTTAGTATCCAAAATATATAAAGAACTTATATAACTCAACACCAAAAACCAAATAGTTAATTTAAAAAATGGGCAGACAAGGGGCGCCTGGGTGGCTCAGTCAGATAAGTGTCCCACTTCAGCTCAGGTCATGATCTCCCAGTTCATGGATTCAAATCCTGAGTCAGTCTCTGGGCTGACAACTTAGAGCCTGGAGCCTGCTTTGGATTCTGTGTCTCCCTCTCTCTCTGTCCCTCCCCCAGAGAGAGTCTGTCTCTCTCTCTCTCTCAAAAATAAATAAAACATTGAAAAATTTTTTAAAAATGGGCAGAAGACATAAACAGACATTTCTCCAAATAAGACATCCGGATGGCCAACAGACACATAAAAAGATGCTCATCATCAGTTATTATCAGCAGAAAGCAAATCAAAACCACAAGAAGATATTACCTCATACTTGTCAGAACGGCTAAAATCAAAAACACAAGAAACGACAAATGCTGACGAGGGTATAGAGAAAAAAGAAGGCTCTTGCATTGTTAGTGGGAATGCAAACTGATGCAGCCACTTTGGAAAACTGTATAAAAATTCATTAAAATATTAAAATTAGAGCTACCATATGATCCAGTAATTCCACTGCTGGGTATTTACCCAAAGAATACAAAAACACTAATTTACAAAGATATATGCACCCCTATGTTTACTGCAGCATTATTTACAGTAGTCAAATTAAGGATGCAACCTGTCTATTGACAGGAAAATGGATAAGGAAAGAATGGTATATATACACAATGGAATATCACTGTTCCAGTGATAACAACCTATGAAATCTTGCTATTTGCAACAACATAGACGGATCTAGAGGGTCATGCTAGGCGAAATAATTCAGTCAGAGAAAGACAAACACTGTAAGATTCCACTCAGACATAGAGTTTAAGAAACAAAACAAATGAACACAAAGGAGAAAAAAGAGAGAAAAACCATGAAACACTCTTAACTATAAAAAACAAACTGATAGTTATCAGAGGTGAAGTAGGTGGGGGGATGGGTGAAATAAATGATAGGGACTGAAGAGTACACTTATGCTGAGCACAGAGTCATGTATATAATTGTTGAATCACTGTATTGTACAGTTGAAACTAATATAACACTATATATTAACTACACTGGAATTTAAAAAAATAGTTAACTTTTAAAAGAAATATTAATTATTAGTTATTGTTTGTTAAAAAAAATTACATGAGTAATGCATATAAATGGTCTAGCACAATTACCGGCACCAGAACAAATATTCAAAGAATGTGTCATTTTTAGTTGTTAATGTTGTTACTTCTGTCTTTAGTTTTATTTTAAATGTAACATAATTTTTTTGGTCAGTTGGCTTGTATGTGTTTTGCCATAACTGTGTAAATTTTAGTCTTATTTACATAAAACACTCTTCCCTAATATACTACAAGTACCTTTAAGAAAATTTTTTTAATGTTTGTTTTTGAGAGAGAGACAGAGCACGATCAGGGGAGGGGCAGAGAGAGAGACACACACACAGAATCCGAAGCAGGCTCCAGGCTCTGAGTTGTCAGCACAGAGCCTGATGTGGGGCTCAAACTGCTGAACTGTGAGATCATGACCTGGACCAAAGTCAGACACTTAACCAACTGAGCAACCCAGGTGCCCAAGTACCTTTTATTGTTTTAAAAAACATTGTTTTCCTTTAAGGGTTATTTTGGCAGTATTCACTCATGTTTCCAATTTGTTTTAATAATTCTAAAGACGGGCACCCTTTTCTTCTTTCTCCTATTTTCCATTCAATGGGATATTGTGTGAACACAGGCTATGTCATGATCAACAACAAACACATAAATGTTTAATATAAATTCCTGGAACTTTTCACTATCCAGCAAATTCATGAAGCATAAGCACCCTGCTTTATTATTTTCTTTCCCTTTGCTTTCTCCCATCTACAAAATGCTAGTAAACTTTCCACCTAACAGATGATCACTTAACACATTGAACAATGTAATTTAGAATGTTTTGCCAGTAATTACCCATTGTCAATATTATTGTCTCTTTACATTTGTGGTCTGTGGCCCTTCCTCTCCCACTAATTGATGAAGATTTAAGGATATTTAATTTGAAGTTAAGATACATTATCTCTGTCACTTCAGATTTGTCATTACATTGCTAAGTTATTTTTCCTTCAAGTCAAATATTAAAGAACATAAGGACACACACATGAGCCTGGGATTTAATTTTCTAAGACTGTTGACACTGGGCTGTGAATGTCATCCAAATAGGACATTTTGCACTGTCCACTGGAACATAGTGAGAAGAAAGTTTAAAAGGCTGAACAATCACAATAAATATGCTACTGTCTTTTTAAAAATTTTTCTTTAACATTTATTTATTTTTGAGAGACAGAGCATGAGTTGGGGAGGAACAGAGGCAGAGGGAAATACAGAATCAGAAGCAGGCTCCAGGCTCTGAGCTGACAGCACAGAGCCCGATGCGGCGCTAGAACCTACAAACTGTGAGATCATGACCTGAGCTGAAGCTGGACACTTAACCAACTGAGCCACTCAGGTGCCCCTATGCTACTGTCTTAAACAATTGGTGTTATTTTTCCTAGCGTACACTCCCCCCAAAATGACTGTAAAAAATACAGCAAGGCACATCAAGTTGTGATCACACAGTGTTGCTTGATTTTGTTAGGTAAGCTGGAAAGAAAATCTGGGAAAAGATTTTAATAAGATATGTAGAAAGTAGGGATCTTAGATGCTTTCCAGACTTCTCATTTGTCTGTAATTTTTATTACCTTTCCTACTTTTCACTATCAAATACATGTTTTTAATAATAACAAGGCAGTACAACTAATTGACTTCCACTTCAAGAACATTGGGAGAGTGCTCATCATGTAAGAATAAAAGTGAATAACATATTTTTTATTAAAGTTTATACACGTTTTCAATTTAAGCACTTAATTCCTCTGAGGAAATTTTGTGTCTGCCAATTCGGAGAACAATATTGCTGTAACTTTTCCTATTTATATTTGCTTTGTCAAAAATATTGTTTTTAGCATTTCTTTTACAAAGGTCCCATGGGAAAACCACTTTCTGGAATTTCTAGTACTCATTTTGATTAAAAAGCTATATGTGTTATCGTTTGTTTATCTATTTGCCTGTTCTCTGCCTTTGTTATACTTCCTGATCTTCATGGACTTTGGGCTAGATCCTCCGATGTCCTTTGGCATATGAGCAGATGTGACATTTGCCACTGTTAAAGAGAAACAAAACCAGGCACTAAAGTGGTGAAGTTAGATTTAATTCAATAATAAACTCTTGCAATAGGGAAAGGGGTCTGGTGTGAACTGAACTCTACTTTGTGCAGAGGTGACTGGGTATTTTAAAGGGAGAACATTAGAGCAGGGAGGAGGATGGCAGAAACGTCAGCAGTAGATGGAAACACAAAATGTGGGAAGGGGAGTCTGTTAACGTGACCAGGCCTCTGGGTTTGTTCATTGGTGCCTAACTGGAGGAGAAACATTTTTGTACCTTTATGACGGAGGCAGCAGTGTTAGAAGTCAGGAGGTTCTTTCAAATGCTTCTAGAGGTCAACATCGATTAAACAATCACTGTTGTCAGCATTAAATAAACAAACATTATAATGGAAAGAGAAAGATATTTAAATAATATCAAATATATAACATAAAAAGAATAATAAAATACATATATGTGTGTATGTATGTATGTACACTCAAGAGAATGAGAAGACAAGTCACAGACTAGAAAAATATTTGCAAAAGACAGATCTGATAAAGGACTGTTATTCACAATATACAAAGAACTCTTAAAAATCAATAATAAAAAAGGGACAACTTTATTAAAAGATGGGCAAAGATCTGAACAGACAGCTCAGCAAAGAAGGTAAGTAAGATAAGGCAAGATAGTAAATAAGCATATGAAAGCATGTTAAACATCATATGCCATTAAGAAATTGCAAATTAAAAGAGATACCTTGTACATCTATTAAAATGGCAAAAATCCAAAATACCGACAACATCAAACAGTGGCAAGGACTTGAAGCAAAAGCAATTCTCATTCATTGTTGGTGAGAATGCAAAATGGTGTAACCACTTTGGAAGAAAGTTTGCCAGTTTCATACAAAATCAATCATATTTTTACCATAAAATTCAGCACTCACTTTGCCCATGCTTATAAATAACAGATACCTATAAACAACAAATACCCTTGGAATTTACTCAAATGAGCTGAACAGTTATATCCACACACAAAACTTATGTATGGTTATTTATGAACGCTTTATTCACAATTGCCACATTTAGAAACCACAAGGACATCTTTTCATAGGTGAATGGATTAGTAAGCTATGGTACTAATTCAGTGAGACAGTGGAATGTTATTCAGTCCTAAAGATGAGCCAACAAGCCATGAAAAGACATAGAAAAACCTTAAATGCGTATACTACGTGGAAAAAGCCCATGTGAGGAAGCTACATATGGATGACACCAACTAGATGACATCTGGAAAAGGCAAAACTATGAAGACAGTAAAAAGATCAATGGTAGGGGAGTGGTGGAGGAAGTAGGGGTGAATTGGTAAAGCAGAGAATTTTTTAGGGCAGTGAAACTAGTTTGTGTGATACTGTAATGGTAAATAGGTGTCACACATTCGTCAAAACCTATACAATGTACAATACCAAGAGTGAGCTCAAATGTGAACCATGGAATGTGGGTGATACTGATGTGCCAATATAGGTTCATAGCGTGTAACAAATGTACCACAGGGGGATGTTGACCGTGAGGGAGGCTGTGCCTCTATGGGGGCAGGGAGTATGTAGGAACTCTCAGTGTTCTGCTTACTTTTGCTACGAACCTGAAAAATAAAGCCAACTAAAATAAAAGGACATACATCCAGAATTTACTCATAATCAACTTACAAGCACATTAATAATTTCATAGTTTAGAATAATAATTACAAAGAAGCCTTAAAATGGCAATGTATGTATTTAGGATGAGGTCATGGGAATAGACGTATCATCCATTGTTGTGTAAAAAGCATGCTTCTCATAGTCAATTCATTGGCAACGCGCTCTCTAGAAATGGGCCTGATCCACTCAACATGGAACACTTACCCAGTAATGTGTTCCCTCCCGAAGGCGTATGTTTACCGAAGATTAGAGGCTATATTACAATGCGAAAGGTTTTGTTTCAATTAAAATGTTTTAATGCTAGGAAGTCCATAACTCGTTCAGAAAACAGACAATTGGGAAAAAATTATATTTATTAAGAACAAGTGTTGCCTTTCCTGGAAGGAAGAGAACACAAATTTTAACCCTCTGCGTATCTTAGAATTAACATGCAAATTCTGACGTACCTATCTTTCAGCCTTCTAGCTTGTTTTCTGATTTGTGCCATTTGTGTTAGCTCCTCGTCATTTAATAACTCACAGAGCTGAGTGTGTGTTACTTTGTCCTTTCTTTCTTATATTCTGCATATGAATTCAAATGGCCTGCTCTCATATAAAATAATTATCTTAAATAAATACTGTGACAGAGAATAGATTAGTCTATGGGAATTTGGTGGCCATTTTCCTGCAGCAGTCAACTTATATTCTTCAACTTTTTCACTTCTCTTTTTCAACTTTAAATTCAATTTCAAATTTAAATTCAGAATTAAATTTAAAAAACACCTAGAATTAGATTCAATAAATTAAACCATTATTGTATTATATCACTAGTAACTTTAGAAGGGTTTAGTGTATGGAGAAAATATGAGGAACACAATACTTGATAAAACTATCATCTCAATTAGATACAGGATCCCTTAACTTTGAAATCATTCCTATTTGTATTTTTCAATAATTTGGGGAATTATTTGGAAAAATTCAATCAGATTCTGACTTGATGCTGTTAAAAAAATGAAGATGAGATAAATCCTTGTATGTGTGGTAGGTTGAATAAGAGCCCCAAAGATTTCCAGGTCCTAATCTTTAGAACTTGTGAATGTTATCTTATACTGCAAAAGGGAGTTTGCAGATGCGATTAAGTTAAGGATCTCGAGATAAAAAGATTATCCTGGAATATCCTCAGCGTAATCACCCGTGTGCTTATAAGAAAGGGGAAGGCAAAGGGAAACCTGGCTACAGAAGAGAAGGTGCAGTGGAAGAAAGGAGTTGGAGTGACAAGAGAAAGGGATCACAAGCCAGACAGACTACAGTCCAGAAGCTAGAAAATAATGGAAGTGAATTCTCCCCTGAGCCTCCAGAATAAAGCAGCCCTGCCACCACTTTGAGCCTGATTTCTCATTTTTAGCCTCTAGAACTGTAAGAGAAGAAATATGTTGTTTTAAGCTGCCCAGTTTGTGGTAATTTGTTTCAGCAGCCATAGGAAACAAAAATCAGATGTAAAAGTAAAATGACAAAACATATATCAAATGCATATGGTATGTATAGTGAAATGTTATGTCTGCAGATTACGTTGAAATGCATAAAAATAGACTGATATGATGAATAAAGAGATGGAAAGATGGATACACATATTTAGAAGGAAAGTACAGTACAACTTTAATGGTAGACTAGCTTGTAAGAATATAGGTGTTTACTGTACCTTTTTTAAGGTCCTCCAAATTTTAAATATTTCATAATAACATGTTGGGAGAGAATTGTAGATGAAAATATAGGTTATGATGTGATAAAAAAAATAATTCTGACCCTAAGGGGAAAAGCTGGATATGAAAAAAAAATTTGGATTTGCATGAATCAAAATGAAAAGGTTCGAGATAGAAAACTTTTAAAATGCACTAAATTAAAAGAAAAATCATAGACCGGAAAATATTTGCAACGTGTGTCAAAAGATAAGTACCTGTACTATGAGAATGTCATGTTGCCGCCAGAGGTGTTTAGTGGTCTCTTAATAAGGCTGATACACAAATGTGTTGGATTTAGAATTATGCTAATAGTTTGTACCTGTAGTTAATCTTGGTAATCAACTCTCTTCTTTCCAAATTTATATCATTATTTTTGTTATGATTTGGAGAAAGTTATATACAAAGCGTTAGGGAAGAAGAAACCCAATTAGAGCTGATGAGAAGGTTGTTCATTATTTGTAAGACGATGTTAGTTAGTGATAAAAATGATATTCCAGACCTTTCCTCAACAGAACGTGTACGCTCTCTGTTAATTCAGAGGTAGAAGTACATCTAAAATGACCTAACCATACGCACAAAAATAATAAAATAAAATAAAATAACCTAGCCACATTCTTTTGTTGATCTTCCTTCCAAGGCACAGAACTATTTCTTAAGAAATAGCACACCTCGGAGCACCTGGGTGGTTCAGCTGGTTAAGCATCCGACTTCAGCTCAGGTCATGATCTCACAGTCCATGGGTTCGAGCCTCGTGTCGGGCTCCGTGCTGACAGCTCAGAGCCTGGAGCCTGCTTTGGATCCCGTGTCTCCTTCTCTCTCTGCCCCTCCCCTGCTTCCTCTCTGCCTCTCTCTCAAAATAAAGACATAAAAAAAATTAAAAAAATAAAAGAAATAGCACACCTCTAATTACTGTAAACCTTCTAAACCAAATACAAAATATAAAATATATCTTAATTGTTATTTACCATAATGAAGATCACTATGAAAAATGAGATACTGTCTCAAGAGTACTCGTTGGAAAAAGAATGAGCAAATATATTACATAGCCAACCAATGGAAAAGTACATAACCAGGGAAAATTGTTTTCAGAGAACTTTCAGTGATCAGAGAACATGTTCATAGAGATGTGATATGAAACAAGATTACATAAAGTTCTTTATATGGAATGGTATTTTAACAAAACCTTCTAAGTAGAAAAAAATACAAAAATACAGACAGAAGGAAGAACAGCAAATGATTATCAGTAATTTTCTAGACTGTGGGACATGGTCTTTGTTTCCATTTCTCAGTTTTCTCCTGTATTTCTCTCTCTCTTTTCTTTTTTACAATAAACGTGAATTACTTTTATATAAAATAGTACTATGCATTTTAATGTTCTTTTTGTGATATATATTGTATGTAGCATATGTATGCAAGACATAAAGGTACATTTACATATGCATGTGTGTTTAAGTGGACAACATGATTTTACAAAACTATGTTAGCAGAGGTTACATTCTTAGCAACCTGCAGAGAAGTGGTCACTGTGGAGTGCCACCAGCCCTTCTTCTCAATTGTAAAACTCCAGTTCTACACTGAAATCTCCTAGGGCATTTGAGAACTACCCAGCTAAGCAATGGTTGTCAAACTTTAATAGGGGCAAATATCACTTGTGCTTGATAAAAAACACAAATACTTTCACTTCCATCTTTCAGTTGAAGGTAAAGCCCAAGCAGAAATCTGCATTTTTTACATGCACCCAGCTGTTCTGATACCCACATTCCACAGGAAACACTTTATAAACGGGAGCAGTTATACTTTAATAAAATATACATGGAAGTTGAGAGAAAGTACCTTATGAAGATAATTTTTATCTTTACTCTAAATTCACACTTCCATGAACATATATGTATACATGGAGAGAGAGAGAGGGAGGGGTTTTGAATATTAACTATTGTAATAAGTGAGAATATATATAAAGCTTTCAGTACAGGGGTCTGGCATGTACAGAATACTTATTATGTGCCAGCCAGTGTGGTAAGAGCTTTACATACGTCCTCACTTAGTTTTCACCATACTCTTAAGTGGATTATATCATTACCCTCATTTTGCAAATATTATTATAGGATTAGAGAAGGTAAGTAATTTACCTGAGGGTGTATAGCTAAAGAATTGATATAGCCAGAATTCAATATTCAATCTCAAGATTTCTAACTTCAAATCATACATACAAATGATATTTTATATACCTAATTAGAAGTTACATATATTACATACATTTATATATGTAGCTTTTCAGTGGATATATATATAATCCACCACATGTATATAAAATGTAAGTCGCCATTAGTATTTTCTTTGTATTATATGTTTCAAGTTATCTTCTCGGTTTGTAAGTGAATTTAAGTCACACTTCTACTGGACTCTTTTTTGTTTATTGACATTTATATATGTATGCATTTATATGTGTGTTATATGTATTATATATACACAGATATATATGGTCTGCTATAAATCATATGTTATATATATGAATTTATATATGTATATGTTCATATATATAACATATACGCTTATGCATATATGACACACAATGTTCACCTTCAATGAACAAAAGGAGTATGACCTAAATTCATTTGAAAACTAGGAAGTTAATTCAAAACATATGTTCTACTAATGTTCGTTTAGTAGCTTAAATTTTACAGAAAATGCCAGTTCATGAGTTGTGCACAATCTCTTGGCTGTAAGGCATAATTTTTTTATTTGTTTTTTAGTTTTCAAAGAAAAGGAGGAGAGATACAACAGCTTTACGAGATAGTTTGGGTTCACAGCAGAGATAATCCATGGTTGTGTTAATCCCTGTTTAGAACTGGGCAAAATCCAGACACATCAGAATTCTCTCCGGACATTCCTTCAGTGTTATCTTTGGAAGATCAAGTTGTTCTATATTAACCACACAAATGAAGATCTTAATGCTTTGGCCAAACGAATGAATTTGTTAGACCTTACTTATTTAACTTGTTTCTTCTTTTTGTTCTTTTCAGAATATTTTCTTCCTTAATTGTGCTTTATATTATTGCTCATTATCTATCTTGATTATTAGCCAGATGACTTTTTAAAGCCAACTAGAATCTGTTTTCAATTTTTGTTTTAGAATGCTCAACCACAGTGTTCCCAGCATCTGGCCTGCAGTTTTCAATTAGGTAACAATGACTTTTAACTTGAAAATATTGTTGTTCTTTCTGGCTGCATACTTAACAAGGAAGGAAAAACAACTTTCTCCTTACTTTGATAGTCTTCCACCAAATAATAAAAACCTGACCCAAAACACTAAAGTAGATCATTTCATTGAATCTGATGGGAAGTAAGATGATGAAAATGGAGTGGCACTAAAAATTTTGACAATAAATTAACTTTGCCTGCCTTTTTAAGGAAATCTAACATGATCAAAACTAACTCTCAGTTGTATTTTAAAATAACATTTTTTTCTATCTTTACAGTTTGAGTACTCTAAAGATATTTTTGAGTTTGACTTTTGTAGTGTTTTCATTATAAAGAACTCCAGTTTCAGGCTAGTTCTCAATCTCGTTTAAGGAGGGCTTAACAAAGGCATGAGAAGAGTTGAATGCACAATTTAACTATAGGTACAAAGTATTCATCTACATCCTAAATGCAATAGATTTATGTATTTGTGTATTGCTCCTGGGGGACATAGACAGCCTGTGGCACGGATTGTCATTTTACCTGTGGTTTACTTGTCACTTAGTAAAAGACTTTCCTCCATGATTTCTGGAGCTACCACTGCCAGTTGTCTATGATGCCATATCAGGAAGCTTCTCCATAACACCCTCATGCCAGGGTCAACCAACTGGCCTCTGCCCCAGAGGTAAAAGGCTGCACACCCTGTTTCATAAGAAGATTATTTCCTATTGGGTAAACGTTAGTAAGGGAAGACAGATTCATGGGCTTCCCACTTGACTACTCTATTTCTAATGCTGAGGTTATGGAACTCTTTTCTCCTTGATTTTGATATCCTATCATTTGAATCTGGTGGGTAGTGGAATAGATTTGTTGGGTAAGATTTGGTCAAATAGTACTCAAGCATGATCACTATGACCAAAAGTTCTTCAACGAAGCCTTGACATATTTATTAAATACTTAGGGTTTTATTCAGACTCTGAAAACTAACATTTCATTAAGGAAAATGTATTTGTCACCATACTTAAAATGTTGCTAAGTATTCAGTGAAAAAAATAAAAGTCTGAGATAAAAATATTGATGCATATGTTGTGGGGGTTCTACAGTAACTGACAGTAACTATAAACAAATATCACATTCCAATCATTTCTTTATATTGGCACTTTTTTCTCTCATGTTTTCCAATGAAGAGGCTATTAGACCCTCTAGTCATTGATTTAGAGAATACAGAGACAAAATACCAATTATTTTGTTTCATTTTATGTACTATATATCATAAATATGTGACATATTCTAATAAATCTTTAAAAAATACAATAACAACAATAATTCATTGTTAATTATATGCCAATGCTCAATGCTTTATGTGCATATTTTTCTATTTAATCTTCATAACAACCTTAAGAAATAAGCATAGTGTTTATCTCCCTCTATAGAGGAAGAATTTATGAGCTTAAGTGACTTGTCCAATGTCATACTGTCAAGCCTCTATTGATTGTCTCATGTAATTCATGTTGTTGCTTCTAATTCAATACCCTGAGCAGCCACAGCAGGAACAATAGCAATGACTTTCTTTCAGCTTTATTACTGATACTGAAGAATGACCATATTGGCAGCCACCTGTTCTGTGGAAGAAAACACAAATAATGAACAATTGAAGTCAAACCACTAGAGTCACCTACCAGTTACACATAGAAATGGTATTAATGTGGGGCGTCTGGGTAGCTCAGTCGGTTAAGCATGACTTTGGCTCAGGTCATGATCTCATGGTTCATGGGTTTGAGCCCCACATCGGGCTCTTTGCGGACAGCTCAGAGCTTGGAGCCTGATTCAGATTCTGTATCTCCCTCTCTTTCTGCCCCTTCCCTGCTTTTTCTCTGTCTCTCAAAAATAAATATTTAAAAATTTAAAAAAAAGAAATTACATTAAGGTGATTAAAATGTAATTATGAATTTGGACAATGACTTACCTTTTATAATACAATCAATTTTGCCATACAAAATATACCAACTCTGTTAATTAGAATCATTAGCTAGCATAAAAGATCCGAAGCAAACCAGCTGTTAAAAAAAAAAAACTAACTAACATGCATTATTGTTGAAGAGTCAAAAGGATTTATTAACTGAGAGCAAATGAATGTGAACATCATCTTTTCCAGGCAGGTATATTATCAACAGCTACCTTGTTCCTTCCCTATACAAAGACTTTGTGATCAACACCTCTTCTAAGAGCATTAAAAGTCTTGCTGGAAAATGTTGTCTCCTTTTCTGAGTAAGTTCCCTGGCCTCACTTCAGCACAGACTCTTGTAAAAAGTGGAGCCAAAAGTCAATGGCTCTGGTGTGTCATATCCTGAAGATGATTCTCAGCAGTAAAACTCTTTCTTCCTTAAATATAGGCAAGATTGTTCATTGCCAGCAATTTACTGGCATATTTTTTCCCCCTCATTCTCATTTTCCACCAACTATGACCCTTCCACAATGCTTTTTAGTGGTACAGTGAAAATAACAATATGTTAATTTCTCCAAAGTTCATAGGCTTACCTCTAAAAAAACATCCCTAGGGCTCACAACTCTGAATCTTTGTGAAAAAAATAAACTAGAAATATATGTCAAAATAAAAAGTGAGAACTGAGACTACTTGTAGCAACATGACTGAGTTGTTCAATAAGACTTTGCCCAGGAAAGATAAGACTATAAACCAGTAAATGTTATCTTCCTCAAGATATTTGGGCGAATTAGTTTATCTGAGACAATAGTTTGATTACTTGGGAAAAGAGCTGTCTTGTCAAATAACAGTTTATCCATTAAATCTTCTTTTAAGATGCTCACCTCACACTGTCCACCAATCCTAACCTATCTTGACACAAATTTTGCCCAATATCTATCATCTCTACCTGGAAACACTTGCCCAGACCTCAACCCCCTATAAACATCCATTCAGACTTCCCTCTTGTGAGATACGGTTCAAATCTATCAAGGTGGTGTTCTAACCCACTGCAATGACTTCTATTCTATTCATTTTTGCTTCATTAAATGGTTGTTTTGTAATATTTTAGAGAATTCAACAAAAGAATGTCAATATAGTACAGGGATCTGAAATCTTCCAAGTCTAATCATCAAGAAAAGATGTTTTTAGTTTAATCCATTTTACAAGAATCTTTGTTATTCAAGACTTCAGGGAACAAAATGAGATGGCCCATCATAACCAACGGATATGAAAATTTCATGGAGATAATATCAAGATTATTTAACATAGTCTCATAGATTGTGAGTGTAGATCAAAAACAGTGTTTAGTAGTGAGTTTCAAAGTGTCAGCAGTTTATAAAGTGCAAAAAGAGTGCAGAAGACAAAATTTCATTTTTTTTCAATCTGTGTGTGCATTTCTCACAAATTAAATCCAGACTTTGTTTCCTAGAGCAACATTTGGAAGATATTTTTTAAATAAACCAATGGCTAATTATTTGCCTACTTAAACAAATAAGTAGTTTAGAGAAGGTAATTCTTTTATCTCATTATTTTAAAAATCAATTACAAAACTTTTAAAAAGGAGAAACAATTGACTTAAATTCTTAAAAGTAAAAAAGGAAAAGCTTAAGATAATTTCAGCTATAAGACACCAAATAAACATTTGTCCAAAGCCTCAATTTCAGTTCTTTCTCTTTTTATTAAATATGGTCAACTGGATTATTTAAGAAGAAATCTTTAAGACCACAGTTGTGTTAATAATTGCCTGTTTGATTACAAGGTATAAATACCCTTTCACTGCAAAGGCATTAATATCTATGATACCTATACATACCATCTATGTGAACTGACACTGTATTAACATTAGTTGATTAAACACCTTTCAATATTGGCCCCTTTCATATTCTTAGTAGAAAGTGTTAGTGCAGGGAATCAAACTTGGGTTCATGGACAAATTGTTTAGTATTTCAAAAGGTGAAAAGACTGTGGATATGAAGACATTTCCACTTTTTATTGGCAAAATCCCTAAGATAATACCCTACAAAACCTACTTCATTAGACAAGATGGAAGGGGGGACAAAAAAAAAACAAAGAAAAATAAAATGCACAAATTAAGGTCTCAATGACTTAACCTGCCACAGAACCATCCTGTAGAATGCTGGAAGGTAACAGAGAATTCCTTCAGCCATTCACATTTTAGACAGGAGAGAAAGGACAAAGGCTAATTAAAAATAAAAAACTTAATACATGCAAGGAAATTTTAACCTTAAAAGAAGTGGTTTTGTGCTGGCAAAACACTTGCTTTATCATCAGGCTATCAAACTACCCAATGAAGAATATTGATATGCCAATTAGAAAGAATAAGCAAGGATGTTTTCAGCAGAGATATAAAGTAACCGTGCTGCAGAAGCTATGTTTAAATATAGTGATTTCAGCGGTGCCTGGGTGGCTCAGTCTATTAAGCGTCCACCTTTGGTCCAGATCATTATCTCCCAGCTCATGGGTTCGAACCCTGCGTTGGGCTCTCTGCTGACAGCTCAGGGCCTGGAGCCTGGCTGGGATTCTGTGTCTCCCTTTCTCTTTGCCCCTCCCCTGCTCATACTCTGTCTCTCTCTCAAAAATAAATAAGCCCTAAAAAAATAATGATTTCAATGTTTCTATTTATTTTTCATTGTTTAGACATATGGGGAAGAATAACAATGTAGATCATTCAAAGTTAAAATTAACTTATTAATTTATATTTCGTTTAGTAAAATCCTTTAGAAGTTTTGTTTTGATACATAATGTTTGGTGTGATGTTTACCATTGCCATGCAGTCATAGAGAATTAATGAGAGAGAAGAGACTAAGAAGCATGTAAGCCTCTGAGATCAAGGCTGTGTGTCTTAGTCTCTGAGCTCAGCTCAGACTCTGACACTTAGTAAGTACTCATTTCTAATCTGTGAAGGGATGTTCTTAAGGACCTGAGTTAAAGGACCTGAGGATCTCAGTTACACATGTCAATTCTACACAACTGTTTTACTTAACAGCTTCTCTTAGGAGAGTGACTGGGAAATCCGCAGCAAGTCTACATCCATTCTTCAGCAGCAGGGCGAAGATGGTTACGGACTCCGGTGGCCTGAGTTCATATTCCGTCTTCAGTGCTCCCTCACTCTGTGACTCCTGGCAGGATCCTCACCTTCCTTGGAGCAGCATCCCTTGCTGGGAAGTGGAGAGAAGAGAAGCAACTGCCAGAGAGGATGTTGGGGGAGAGGACCAGTGAGGCAATCCGCGCAGAGCAGTGAGTGTGGTTGCCGGGGCCAGAGAAGGCATTCAATAAGAATCAGTTATCACAATTACATGCTAAAATAATTTCATAAAGTCTTGGACACCGACTGCATTAATATCCTGTGGCTGCTAAAACAAAGTGCCACAAATTTAGTGGCTTAAAACAACAAAAATTTGGTCTCTCACAGTTCTGGAGGCCAGAAGTCCCAAATCAGTATCACTGGGCGAAATCAGTGTCACTGTTGGCAGGGCCACATGGTCCCTCAGAGGCTCTGGGAAAGAGGCCCATCTCTTCCTTGCCCTCTCCAGCTTCTGGAGGCTGCTGGCGTTCCTTGGCTACGGTGCACTTGTCCCATGCCCTGCCTCTGTCCTCCCCATCTCCTGCATGTTTCTGTCAATCTCTCACTGCCTCCCTCTTACAAGTGTGCATTCTGATAATCTCTTCATTTTCAAGATGGTTACACATAATCCTATCTGAAGTCCTTTTCTTTACCATACAAGGTAACCTTCACAGGGTCTACAGGTTAAGACTTGGGTGTCTTTGGGGAAACCATTACAGAGCCTACCAAATTAACATTTAGTACTTCAAAATTAAAGAATTTGCTTGCCCAGCTACATACTGTGGGTGTAATTCTTGTTTTCTCTCTCTCTTATTTTCCCTTCCTCCCTTACATCTCCCTCCTTCTCTCTCTTCTTTTCTCCCCTTCCCCCAAACCCTGCTTCATTTACCTAACTATATGTAAGTCAAGCGTCTTGACCAAATAGAGTTGTTTCCTTACCTACGTGGAGGACTGGTAAACGCCGTGGCCAGTCTTGTTGAGGGGCTCCCTCAAGTCAGGATCCACATCTTTGAGAGGTCCTGCCTGCGATCCTTTCGAATTTTCTAGCATGATTAGTCCTCATGGTCACAAAATGACTGAGCCACAGCCAGGCATGCAAGGTAGGAAGAAAAGAAAATGTCTATCAGAGAACCACAACTTTCCCTAAAGACTCTCAGGAGACATCCCTTTATGTTCTATTGGCCGGAAGTATATCCTCCGTCACAAGATACAAGGGAGGCTGGGAAAAGAAAAACACAGCTTTTCTAGAGGGGAGAGTAAAAGGCATTTAGACAGGAGATCAGGATGACCGTTGTATAAGCCAGCCAACAGGATCCACAAGACCCCTGGTCTGAGGGAGGGCACACCAGGCAAAGGAAGGAAGAGAAGCAGAAAGGTGGAACCCTTACTGAGTAGCCACTATGAGCCAGGCAGTAGGCCTGATAAATCCACACAGTTTCTTAATTCGTCTTCACAATGGTTTTTTGAAGTTAATCTTAATGTTCCCATTTTGCAGAGAAGAAGACTGAGGTTCAGAAAAATTTCAAAGCACACACTGGTACAGAGTTAATAAGTGGGGAGGACAGATACGAAACTTAAGATGTCTAACAGACACCATGCTCCTTCTAGTATTTTTTAATGTATTAGTGGACCCATGAGATCATCTGTAGCTGACTTTTTCCCCTAACAGCCACTCTTCTTCAGAACCTATTTTATCTTAATGTCGTTCTCCAAAACTCAGAGCACTTCACCAAAACCACAAATCACTCCAGGGCTGCGATTATGGGGGCAGTTGCAATGTTCCATCACGAACATGCCGGGAGAGACAGGGTCCGGTCAGCACATCACAGTGTGCCGTCACAGTGGCCCTGTGAGCCTGCGACCTTGTCTTCACCACTGAGAGTGGGTTTCTCCTGCTTCCTGCGGCACCTGGCATACTTTTGACGAAGAATCACTGGGTAAGTGGTATGTGTTGGTGACAAGCACTAACTGGAACGCAGCTCAAGTATTGACGTTGAAATTTGGAGTTAAGTCAGCCTTGTGTCTCCAAATCTGCCCTTACAGACATGGGTTTGCAAATATATTGCTGAGAGATTCTTACACAGAAGAATTTCCATTGGTTAAGAAATTGGCTTATTCTTGAAAGAAGGCAAATCTTTTGTTAAAAGTGTCCACAGCACAAGAAGATTTAGTGGAGAGGAAAAAATAGATTTCACAACTCAGTCCCAGAACTAAATCAACCATTCCAGATGATCTGAATTCATCCTTTTCTTCCTCATCTCCTTCCCATCAGCTAACCTTTCTGTGCTTTCTGTTCCTGTTGGGTGTATATAATTCAAACCCATCTGTTTACGTATGTTTTATAAACCCAAAAAAGAAAAAAAATGTCAGCCCACCCAACACAACACACTGTATGAGCCAAAACAAATTTAAATGTATGTTTTGCTCTGATAAACTGTTAATGGTTGTAGCAACACAAATTAGCTGGTATCAAGAGGATTTCAGATTCTAAACATGAACTCACTCCCTTATAAAGAATGTTCAAAGCAGTGAAGACACAAAAAGAGGATTTCATCATTTGCATATTCTCAGGATGGATAGGGATCACGGACTTTCATCATCCATGAAAATAAGCACTGGTCCATCGACCTACGGCTCTGGAGGATCAGGAGCCTGATGAAACAGGAATGAGGATACCAACCCCTGGCAGAGATCCAACCCCCCCAAAGTAAGGAAATCCGAAGGAAAAAAAAAAAAAGAAAGAGATGGCTTCTCTTTTTTTTTTTGGAACACAGATTGGGTTCGGATCAAGTTTCTGTATCATCCAGTGAGCCTTGTTTGCTCACCAGACTCCCAAGCCTACACTTGACTATTTGTGTTGATGCCTGGCCAGTAAGAGTGGCCTCGGAGACTGCCAATGCCTGCAGAATCACCACCACAGACCCCATGTATGGCAGTAGCCTCAGCTAGCCTTATGGGATTTGTGGAGCCTCCGGCTCCCCCTGCAGCTACCTAGAGAAGCCAGGTAGAACAAGCTGGTGGTCCAAGGGTGTTCTTCCCATAACTGGTAAACTCGGACCGATGTAACACAGGAGATGAGGAAAAACCAGCAGATACATTATTCACCCCTCTGCTTCCTCTGTGGCAGCTCTTACATACAGTAGATCTATACAACTTTCCTAAAAATGTTCTGCAAGATGAACGGCGAGTTTTATTTTTTTTTTTTGCAAAGCTAGAGACTGTTCTTCATTCTAGTTTTCCTGAGACTGAATGCCCAATAAAGAATTAGCTTGTAAGAATTTGCTTTGGACTTCATTTTCTGAAGAACCTGTGTCAAGGCAGTGCGATAACAGTCATATCTGCTCCCAGTAGTAGTTTATTAGGCAGGGGTGACAGGGCTTTAATGTGAGGCATTTGTAGTTTCATATATATGGAACTGAGTGTGGTAAGATCCAGAGATGGCCACGGGTCTAGGTCATAACCAGTATGAATGAGAGAAGCTAACCCCTCCCGTGGAAATGTAAGTGGAAAACGGAATCATATGTTTCCCTGCCCAGCTAAGCTAGGAGATCAGAGAGAGAGAGGCAGGGCTCTGGGAGGCGGTGCTCTATCTAACCTCTCAAATCACACTGATATTCTCTGGACGGGGGCATTTCACTAGAAATAATAACAGACTGAGTTTTCAGTAACAATCAGTAGAAGGCAAGAGGATGATGGGACAAATGTGAAAAAGAATTTCCTTCCAAATCCTTACATCTGGGCACACTAACAATGGGTCCCTCCAAGGTTTCAAGAAGAGTTCAGACTTCTGCAGACCTGAAAGTTTAGGAGAACTGACCTGGGAATAAAGGAAATGTCCCCAAGATTGGATCCTCTCTCACCACAGCAAACCTCTACCAGTCCTTACCTGGCACAAGTGAAACAATCAAGCACATGACAGAGAGCTTATGAGTGGTAATTCAAAGTTAGGATTTCAATGTTAGGTCTGCTCCTACTAATTTTGAATGTCTGTCACTTCACTTCAACATTCTGAGTCTCAGTTTCTTCTTGTGGACTCCAGATAGCAGCCTCCGCATAAAATTGTTAGCAGAATCAATGAGATCATGTGAGAGATCTTTTTAAGTTGCCGCCTCAGAATGTTTTTGACTACAGGGTACAAAATACCCAACTAAATGTGACTAATATTATGAGGGCATTTATTATCTCTCATGATCAGAGGCCAGAAGTGATTGCCAGCATTGATGAGTTTGGAATCAAAGAATTTTATCATTCTGCTTCAGCTTTCTCTGGTTCCCCTGGCTTCCCCCCACGAGGTTAGGACAGCTATAAACATCATGTCCTCACACAACTGTCTTCAAAAGTGGGAAAGGGGAAGGGCCTCTTCTCTTATGTTTTCCTCTTTATATTAGGAAGAAAAGTCTCCCCAAATCCCTGCAGGCTTCTCTTCAGGTCTCATTGGTCAGAACTGGCTCACACACCCCACTCCAAGCCAATCATAAGTGAGGAGGTAGAAGTGCTCACATTGGTTTAAACCAATCACTATTCACCTCTTGGGCTGAGGCAAAACTTCCCCTCCTTTCCTAGCGTACTTGCTACCAGATAGGTGAACAGAATTAGGGTCTTGTCCGCACAGAAGTGGGGAATGGCTGTTGGCTAGGAAACCAAAAGTGGCTGCCAGAATTTAAAAGTGTTAAACAGATAGCGTTTTTAAAATACACCTATGGCAAAAAATAAAAAATAAAAAATAAATACACCTATGGCAAAGAGTACACCTACGTCAATGAGCACTGAGTAATCTGTGGAGTTGTTGAATCACTATACTGTACACCCGAAACTAATATAACATGGTATGTTAACTACACTGGAATTTAAATGAAAGAATGAACAAACAAATGAATGAATAAACAAACAAACAAACAAAACTTATGACCAAAAAAAAAAAAAAAGGAACAAGTTCCTGTCCTTAAGGATTTAAAAATCTAACCTAAGAAACAAGCTTTATTTTTTTTTTCCACACAAAGACACTTTATTAGTTTCCTCTACAAGAGACAGTAAACAGTAACATCAACCTTTTTAACAGAGATCTTGGGCCACTGGACAGGCCAAATTAATGGGAGGAAGATGAAAATGAGATATTTAAATCAATCAGAAGGCACTACGACCTCACCTAAAACCTACTACCGCGGTGGTCGCGGGCTCAGGAAGATTAAGCACAGCAAAAACAATCCTGTGTAAACGTTAGAGATCGTGTAGCAGGGGGTGAGTTTGCTTTCCAGAAGACTGCAGTACAAGGAACATTTGCGACTCAGAGGGTTATCTGACCAGGGAGAGGGCAAGATGGCTGAAGGTCAAGTCAAATGGAAAGGAACAGGTACAAAGGAGAATCCAAGCTACACAGTCCCCAAGCAGGGGGTGAAGGATCAGGCTATTTCCTCCCAAGAAGCATTCACTGCACTGTGGGCTGCCACCCCGCAGGCCCCCCCGCCAGAGCACTGCCTGCTGGCTCCTGCTTTACAGGACTCAGCAAGCAGAGCTGGGCTGGGGCCACCTAGGGTTCTTGCTGTAATTTAGCATAGACTTTTGAGAGCTTGTCACGGGTTGGGGGGGCGGAGGGTGGGAACTGGGTCAGCTTTGTTGCCAGTAGTTCAGAACCAAGGAAACCCTGAAGTATTCAAACGCAAAGTAGTCTGAGCTTCCCCCATCAACTTCAAACACCCCTACAACACAACACCCTCCCAAGCCTGCAATCTTGCAGCAGCTCAGTTGTGGGTAAAACTGCAAAGCTGCAGAGAGGCTTGAATGAGACCTTGCAGGCGGGAAATCCCAGTGGTGAATCTCTATCCTTCTTTCTCTAATTTAGGTGGGGTGTGGAAAGCTACACTGGAGCAAGCTGGGTTTTCTGCTGGATTTTTCATCAAATACCAAGGGAGAACAAGGGACGGGGTTCACTTTATTTGTAAAAGGCCTCAGCAGTAATTCTATTATAAAGGGACGTGGCTGAGCAGGTAGGAAACGGACTCCCCATTGTGAGTTCTCCTGATGGCTTCGGCAAGGATCATGGAGATGTCGATCACCTGTATTTTGGAGCAATGCTTCCTCTTATCCTCCTGAGGTATGGTATTGGTGACGACCACTGCTTCAAAGCATGCATTTTAATGTGAGAAATGGCCAGGCCAGAAAAGATTCTGAGTCAAAAGAGCATAAACTCTGGTGGCTCCAGCTGAGAGAAGTTTGTCAGCCTCGGGGCAGATCGTGCCACAGGGGTCGGCCATGTCATCCACCAGGATGGCCACCGGATCCTTCACATCTCCCACCAGCACCGTGCGGTCTACTTCATTGGCCTTCTTCCGTTCTTTGTGAATCAGAGCAAAGTCCACATTCAACCGGTCTGCGATGGAGGTCACTCTCTTAGCTCCACCAGCATCGGGAGAGACAATAGTGCAGTTCCTCCACTCAGAGATATTTTCCCTGATCCATTTCAGGACTGCTGGCTCTGCGTACAAATTGTCCACGGGGATATCAAAAGAGCCCTGAATCTGAGAGGCATGCAGGTCCATGGTGATAATATGATCCGCACCTGCTACAGAGAGCATGTCTGCAACAAGCTTGGCTGAGATTGGAGCCCATCTCTTATCCTTCTTATCCTGCCGGGCATATGGGAAGCACGGGATGACTGCGGTAACCCGGCTGGCGGAAGCGATCTTGCAGGCGTTAATCATGATCAAAAGCTCCATTAGATTGTCCTTGATTTCGCCACAGCTGCTCTGCACAACGTAGACATCTTCTCCGCGTACACTTTCACCAATCTCCACACAGGTCTCTTGGTTGCTGAATTTCTTAGTCACCACCTTGCCTAGCTCCAGGCCCGGGCGGTCAGCAATTTTCTGGGATAAGTCTTGGTGGGAACTGCCGCTGAAGATTTTAATATTCGGCATCTTGGCCAACCACCCTAGGCACGCTCCGCCCAGCGTTCACTGTTGCTGCCGAGACCGAAAACCGAAGTCGGCCCCCAGACTCAAGTGCTAACCGCTTCACATTGCTACTCCGCCATCTTACCGAAACAAGCTTTATGGAAAGAAGGAGGATTTATTCTGAAAATCTGTTTTCCCGTGAATTTGAATTCTCACTGTTTTCAAAGCAATGGTCAGCACAACAGACACTTAAGTGTCTACCACCTAATCAATCAGTTCTGCAAAAATACAAACAGGAGCAAAGGAGCAAAATAGAAGCCGTGTCTATTAAAAATAAACTCTGGTTCGTAAAACTCAGAGTTAAACTAGCATTGCTGATTGATACAGATTTAAGAAAAAGCCGATTTCTTCATTTTCTCTGTGATTGGGTTCTGATGTGCATGAAAAGTTTGTGACCCACGGCATCCTGCCAGACCGCCATCATTTATCTGCCAGCCCCCCAAACATGTCTGCAAAGGGGATGGCATACCCAGCAATAAGGAGTAATTCCATCTTCCACTTGATGGGACTGTTGACAGTGATGGTACAGGGCTTCAAAGAATTAAAAACAGAGAGAGGTGTTTAGGACCGGAAAGCCAACTGTTTAACTGTAATGTTAAGGACAGATGAGAGTTCCTGGACCGTTTCCCCGCCATCTTCTTCCTGTCTTATTCCACTTTCCATTGCCTCTGTGTTTGCAAATTCTGTCTTGTTATTAGTTTCTAATGAAACCAGTATGTTTATCACATTCGTTGGCAGACTTGGTCCTTTGCACCTCAAGGTTATATAATTTTTTTCCCTCAGGCAGATTCAGCTGGCGGCTTCTCTCAACTCCTTTGCGCAAAAAGTGACACCAACGTTCTAATGGCAAGAAGCAAACTCTATACGTCAGCAATTCTGCAAGCAAGTATTGCCAACTGATCTTTTCTTGTCCTTAAGGAAAAATAAAAGCGGGATAGAATTAAAAATGTGGACAAAAAAACCATGCTCACATTTGTAACAGGGTGATGGACTTCAGAGTTTTCTATGATTCTAAATGCGTGGTTGGTGCTACTGCAGCCCCCTCAAAGCCATCGTGTGCCCCACAATGTCAGAAGATCTTGGACCCTGGGAACAGACTTGATTAGCATGACTAACTTTCATGGTCTCAAAGCTTCAGACATCAGCCACAGAGAGGAGCCCAGCAGACACTGGATAAATAATAAATAATGAGAAACATGTTGCAACATTCACTTTCAAATTATATTTTCAATTTTTTTCTTACATCCACAAATTTCTAGTAAAATGAAATTATGCAGTTTCATTAAATTATCTAGATGTCATTTAAGAAAAAGAAGGAAAACAACTTTAGTATAATGTCAAATGTCTCCTCCATGTCAGACACAACCGACCGTGCTGGGGTGTTTGTTGTGTAAAAATTCCCCCTTGTCCTACTGTCCAGTCAACCTATGGAACCGTAACTGTCCTTCCCTTTGTGGTCAAACTTCTCAAATGAGATTTCCAGTTTTTCATACTATGTCCACTCCTTTCTCACAAAAATCTTTTTGCCCTTATCAATTTGGTTTAACTTTTTCTCCAAGTCCATTGGCTTCTTCTCAATCTCCTCAAACTTTTTGAAATACATTACTCTTGTTCCAATTGTCCTTGTTGACAGGTTCCTACAACATTACATTTACCTGAAAATACTGCTAACTTTAATCACATCATCAGTTTCTCCCCAAAGCAAGCATTCTCCAGATGGTTCCTAGACTTCAGCCTTTTTCTCTCCTAGACTGACTTATCTATTCTTGTGACTGCAAATACCCACCACTTCTGTGTCTATCTCTTCAATTAAAAAGATTTCTAATGTTTATTTATTTTTGAGAGATAGAGAATGAGTGGGGGAGGTAGAGAGAGGGGGAAGCCACAGACTCTGAAGCAGGCTTCAGGCTCTGAGCTGTCAGCACAGAACCTGACACAGAACTTGAACTCACCAACCATGAGATCATGACCTGAGCTGAAGTCCAATGATGCTTAACAGACTGAGCCACCCAGGCGCCCTTCTATTTCTTCAATTTTACTTTCCATTGAAGCAGCAGACCCAGTGGTCAACTGCTAACTTAAATCAGCATCATAGAACTTATACAAACTCCCTTTTGTCCAAACCTGATCCTTCTTCTAGCTAACTTCCCCCCAACCAGGATTAAAACACGAGAGTTATCTTTGACTCTTTCTTCTTTTGAACTTCTAATATCCAGTCACTTGCTCAGTTCTGTCACCTCCACATCTGCAGTTGCTTCCTCATCTGAACTTGGTTTGTGCTACCATGCTCATGACCAAGTTCCCATTACCTCTGTTCTAGACCCCTCTATTCTATACATTCCCCCTGCCTTTCCACATCCTTCTGCTCATCCTTTCCCTGTCAGTTATTCTCTTAATGTAAAATTCTGACCACGGCACTTCTGACTTAAAAGTCATCTCATCTTACTCCTTTTTCTACACAATAAAGATCAGTGTCTAGTTTAGTACCTACGGTCCATCATAATTATGCTGTTAGCAGTCTTCATGCCTTAAAAATTCTTGTGTAGAATGTATTGTTTTAGCAGCCTAAAGGGACTCAAAACAGAGAAGGGGGAAAAGGCAAAAACAAAATAAAACATAAATAAAACAGAAAAAATATTGTTTTTGTCTTCTAGTTTCCAAATGGATGATGAAACACTTTTTTTTTGACAATGATTATATTGCCATCTGCTGGAATTATTAGAACACATTTGAAGCAATGTTTTTCTTAGGCTGAAAGCCTTAGCTTCAGTTTCAAACACTCTCTAAATACAACTTTTAATGCCTAATCTAACTGCAGATGTTAGAGTTTTATATGAGAATTGTTTTGATTCCAAGCACGCAAAATTACAATTAACAAATTAGCATGACCTTTGCTTAGAACTGACTAAGAGCCTTCACTCTTTATTACTGAGAATATCCTAGTGATCCCAAGAATGAAATGATTGCCTTTACAGAGAAATAAAGTGTCTGTTCTAATATCAGATGACTTCCAGAAAATCGTATTTTTGATGCTATTCAAGAATCCAAATTTTTCTCCATCTTTGAGACTCAGAATTAGAATTACCTTTTCCAGTGAAGGCTTCCCAAGCCAAGTCTTATCTTTCTTGATTTTATATAACTTATTATGGGCATACAACTTTTATTTGGGAGACTAAGCACAATTGCATTATATTGACACAAAACATTGCCTGTGTTTGTCTCTCCATAATCAGTAGTGGTTAAGAATCTGGTCTCTAAAGTCAAGATGCATGTTCCAAAATGTGACTTTGCCATTTACTAGCTACTAATTAATATTTTTGTAATTAGTTTCTTCCTGTCAAATGGAGATAAAAGTATTTCCTTCACAGGGTTGTTAGGAAGATTAAATTAAAAGCAACTTTAAAATCACTCAAAGCATCACCAGCCGCATAGTAAGCACCTAAAATTATTCACTAGGATCAAGCAGATTGTGAGAGATATGAATTATTTTCCCACAATAACCTAAACAGTGAGTCCCACTTATAGCAGGTTTACAATGAGTATTATTAAATGACGGATTTTTATGAGCTATTTAAAAATGATTTAGATTTTTTTAATTTTTAAAAAATTTTTAATGTTTATTTATTTTTGAGAGACAGAGAGAGACAGCATGAACAGAGGAGGGGCACAGAAAGAGAGAGACACAGAACCTGAAGCAAGTTCCAGGCTCTGCGCTGTCAGCACAGAGCCCAACGCAGGGCTCAAACTCATGAACTGCGAGATCATGACGTGGGCTGTCTCGGACACTTAACCAACTAAACCACCCAGGTGCCCCTAAAAATGATTCAGTTTTTTAAAATTTAGATTCTTTGAAGCATAATATACATACAGTAAAATTCATCAATTTTTACAGTACACTTTAATGACAACTGTTTAAGGTTCATTCAGCTTCTTAAATCTGTAGGCTTATGTTTTTATTATAGTGGAGAAGTTTTCAGTCATTATTTTTAAAGTTTTTTCCAGCATGACCCTCTTTTTCCTTCCCTTCTGTGATTCCAATCATATGAACATTAGATTTTTATGTAGTGAGATTGTTCTCTGAGTCTCTTTTTTTACTTTTTTAAAATTTCTTTCTCTCTATTGTTGAGGTGGAATAATTTCTATTTCTCTATACTCAAGTTTGCTGGATCTCTTTTCTGCTCTTGAGTCTACTTGGTGAGTTTCCCTTTTTAATTTTGGATACTGTATCTTACTTTTAAATTTCCATTTAGCTCTTTTATGTTTTCGATTTATTTCTTGGTATTTTTATTTTAATATTTATTTCAAGAATATTCATGATTGCTCATTTAAGCATTTTCTATAATAACTACTTTAAAGTCTTTGTCAGATAACTCTAAGCAGGGGAGGGAAAGAAGCTTTAACTCCAAATGAAATTGAGACTGACTTTTACATGGAATTGGTATTTAAATTACTGCATGAAACTACTCTGGTAAAAAAAAAAAAAGTGACTAAAGAATGTTATTATCTGAGAATGAGGAGCATGAAACCGGTCCTAGATTTTATTTAGAGGTAGGAGTGTTTTCTTAGACACTCTGTAGATTTCTGATAATTTTGCATATTAATTAACTATACATGATTCATTATTTATCTCTTCCTGTGGTGTATTTTATCCCTCCTCACCTTAAAATCAGTGCTCTGGGGGCGCCTGGGAGGCTCAGTCAGTTGAGAGTCCAACTTCGGCTCAGGTCATGATCTCACGGTTTGTGGGTTCAAGTCCTTCATCTCACTCTGTGTTGACAGCTCAGAGCCTGGGCGCTTGTCTTCAGATTCTGCGTCTCCCTCTCTCTCTGCCCCTCCTCTACTCGCATTCTGTCTCTCTCAAAAATAAACAAACATTAAAACAAAATTTAAAATCTATACTCTGATTCAATTTTTGCTGAAATTTTTATAGTAATATCTACAATGAGGATATAGGGACAGTTTACTCGGTAGGTTCTTGTATGTCCAAAACCGTGGGCTCACCTCACCCCCACCTCGATTCATAAAAAGTATCTTGCTAGCAAACTTCTATGATCACAGAACTTTTCACTCCAAAGTCCATAATGCTGCTTCACCGTTTTACTGTGTTGCAAGTAAGACCAATAGTGTTATCAGTCTTCGCTTTGTAACCCTATTTCTCTGTCTGGAAGCTTACTAAGGAGTGTGCCTAATCCCACAGGTTTATTAACGGCCCTAAAACGTGGCCAGGACTGTTTCTTTTTTCAAGAAATTCTTCCAGCTCTTAGATGGTCTTTATCATCTAAAACCTTGACTCTTCTTCCAACTCATGGGGATTTCTTCCATTAATTCTTTGGGTTTTGTTATTCTTCTTTTTCTTTCTCTCCTTCCAAAAGTTTTAGTATTTGGAATAATTTATTTCTTAGTTTATCCTACATGTCTTTTTTTTTTTGTTCTTAATTTCTATTTCTTTTCTTTTTCTGCATTCTGATATGCTTCTTTAAGCTAGTGTTGCCAATTCGACAACCATCAGCATCTATGTTGGTTTTTGCAATTGTATTTTTTCCCCAAATTATATACATTTGTTTATTTATTTATTTTTAACTTTTATTTATTATTGAGAGGCAGAGAGAGAGAGACAGAGCATGAGCAGGTGAGGGACAGAGAGGCGGGGGATCACAGAATCCGAAGCAGGCTCCAGGCTCTGTGCTGTCACTACGGAGCCTGACTCGGGGCTTGAACTCAAACTGCGAGATCATAACCTGAGTGGAAGTCAGATGCCTAAGAGAATGAGCCACCCAGGTGCCCCAAATTTATATTTTTAAGTTGCCCCCATTTATGCCACAGAGGCCAGAACCCAGCTTGATGGAGGTCACCTATTCTAATTTTTTAGAGGGAAGGCTCTCTTTCAGGCTAATGACACTTATTAAAAGGACAATATTCTATCAACACTGACAAAATATGAAATAAGCTCTGTGGCCTTTCAGCATCATAAGAAAATGAGTATTTTACTGAAGTGTAGTCAAAAGAAGTAACAACTGAGGAAGAAAAAGAAAAGATAGAATGAGAGGGAAACCAGATTACTGAAAGAAAAGTAGGAAAAATAGAGACAGAATTTTGTGGTTGAAAAGCTGGACAGCAATCTGAGGAACACTGGAAAGAGCCCCGTGTGGACGGCTCTGTGTCCCTTACAAGGGGTGAGGGGCACAAAGCTCAGGCTGAGTTTAGTGAGGAGTTGAAGAGGCAGAGATTGTGGAGAAAAAGAGGCTCTCAGAATTCCTAGAGGAAGACTGATGGGCCAAGGGAGGAGTGAGAAGCTCAAGAAGCAAGGAGACAGAAATTACTAGAAAAGAGCACACTCTTGGGGTCACTGAGGTGAGGCTTGAGCAGCTGGCTGGGCTTCTCCAGCACCTGTGTTTGGCCCCAGACTCCGGCAGATTTTCTCAGAGCTGAAAAACCCTAGGACCTAGGGTGTATTTTATTTTTTCATTCTATCTTATCGGCATTCTCTTTATTTTGGTGGTCAGTTTAAATCTGCTCCCAGAATTCACATTAGACCACCTTTGTGGACAATTCCAAGTCATACCACTAGATGGTGAACGTGACCTATTTTTCCAGTCTGAGAAAAGCAAGTGAGGAATTCACCTGAGGACTCTGAAACTCTCTTGTCTGAATTTTGATTGCCTTTCAAGTTTGGAAAGGATCTAGCTCTTTTGAAAGAGGTGGGCAAAAAAATCTCACTTAAGCCTTCAGAAAGTGTCTATATAGGTGAGGGAAAGGATGAGTAATTTCCCAGCCTTGCATCTCACAGCATTAGCAATGTGAAATGTTTTTTTCAGAAAGTGAAAAGAACAGATGGGGGGGAGTGTAGGTGAGGTGGGGGTGGAGGAGGAAGTGTGCTTAAAAAAAAGAGAGAGAATTCTTCTGCCAAGAGTTTATTGTCTGGGGCTTTGATTAAAAATTCCACTCACATACTATTTGTTAAGTGCCCTTTAAAAAAATGTCACCCCCAAATCTGCCTCCAGGATGGGCTGGAAAACTCACTTGTGATGCTTCATTGACCTTGGCTGTTCATCTTGTTCCACTGAAATGAGCAGTTTATTCTTTCTAAAAGTAAATGCCTGAAACTGTATTATAGATGCCAGTAGATAAGATGAAACTGCTTTCTGTGACCACTATTCAAGGGCTAATGGTCAAAGTCCACATTCACATTATTAAAGTATAATCTGATGCCTTACTCAACTAAGCATGATGGTAGTTCATCTTTAATACGGCCCTTTAAGGAAGGTAGAAGAATGAATCCAAGAGCAATTCTAAATCAGTTTTTAAAAAATGCCTTCAAAAAAAAAATTGCCTTCCTTCAACACTGATGAGAAACATGGAGAACTTAAATGTATCTTTCATTATAGAGGAAAAAAATATAATGACTCAGGTCAACGAAAGTTTGCTTTGGGTGGTCCAACCAAATAAATACCATTTGATTTGGTAAAAGCAACAACTTATGAGATGCACACTGACCTATGGTCAGGAATGATTCCCCTGTAGGTAACCAGGCTTCACCAGCCTCACCAGGCTTCCCCGGCACAGAGGTTGGCCACAGACTTTTCCACGGTGGCCTGCATCCTGGACTCATGCAGAACACAGAATCACATTCACTGGTGATGACACCAGTTAGGAAGCCACACAGTATGGCTAGTTTAAATGAGCACTTTCATCTGGCAGGGCTAGCAAGAGCCACCTCAGCTGCCGGAATTCCCTACGTGTGGTTGTCCGATGATGTGCCTTTTCTTGGCAAGCCGAGGAGGGACTGGCGGCTGTATCTGTGATCTTTAGATTATAATAAGGGGGCTAGCACTGCCAGGACTGTGTTCCACTCATTTATCCCAAAGAAGATACTTCAACAGGGTCACAAGGAGCTACTTAACTCAGAGTTAAAAGGTAAAAATGTCAAGGTTCAGCCAACAAAACATGACATGGAACTTGGGAGAAGCTGAATCTGTGACTGTCTATCTCCCCAAATCAGCAGTGCCATATGCTGACAACTTGACTGGAACCTCTGGGGGAGTCTGAGAACAGTAAGACGAAGGTATTCTTGGGTGATCAGCTGGGATGGTGTTCTTTCTCTGAGGCAGCTTTGGGGACAGCTGATGTGTAAACAGAGTGGAATAAAGACTCAAATGCTAAGCAGGTTCCTGACAATGGCCTGATTATGCTCGAGGCATAACTTTGGCCAATTCCTGATTATGAGCATCCTTCTCCCATAAGTCACTAGACAAAATAATACGCTACGTGTTGAGAACTAGCTGTAACAGTCACTCGTTGCAGATGATCTCAACCTTCAGAGTGATCCTAGGGAGTCTTAATATTACTATCCATTTTACAAATGAGAGAACTGAGCCCACGGAAGATATATTTCCAAGGTCTCACAGGTAATAAGAGGTAAAACTAGGATTTAAACTGAAGTAGTTTGACTCAAAGTCTCTGGTTGTATCCACTAAAATTGACTCTCTCTCAAAGCAGAATTCCCTGTTTGTATCAATAGATACCTGATAGAGTGTTATCCTTACTATCTCAGACAGAAAAAAAAATATTACATGTTACAGAAGTAAAGATGTAAATAGCATAAGGAGCAAGGTGATTAAGTCTGGGTTTAGGTACCACATCAAGGCAAGAGATTAAGAAAATGAATTGGACATTTGTCAGGGAAATAGGATTGGGAAGGGGAGTCCAGGCAGAAGAGCGTGACATTTTTGTGTACCTGGAAGCAAATTGGTTCCGCTGGAGTGTGAGTCACAGGTGACAAAATGAAGCTGGCCAGCTAGACAAGAATCAGAGCTGATCCAGGAGGGTTTTGGTAGAATGCATTCTCCAAGCTTGAGAGGATCAGATGTTTTATCCTATGGATCACGTCGAGTCACTAAAAGATTCTAGGTATTCAATTCAATCTAGAAGAGATTCTAGGATGCAGGTAACATAGTAGGTTGTCAGAGCAAAGGTAAAATACTGAATACAGTTTCTACTGTATTATTTTCCACAGCAGATTCATTCTACTTAATTTTGTCATTAAACAGTTAAGATCATCTTAGGGGAGCCCACTTAGCCAGAGAGCATTAAATGGAATGAAGAAATTTAAGGTTAAAAAGCTCACACGTTCCCCTCCAAGCTAGTGAATGCTTTGTTCCAATTCCCCTACTGCTACATAGCTTCCTCCATCTGATCTCCAGGAATTTAGAGTACCTCACTCATCTTTTTTTAAACTGCTTGCCCATGGTGCAAACTGTATTTCTCAGTATTTATATATCCAGTTCAAGGTTTCATTTGAAAGTTGTCTTTCCTGACGCAAATGAGTTGATAATCTTGGAAACTCTTGCACTGATTCCAATACAGTTTTTCATGCTTATTTATTTATTTTGAGAGAGAGGGAGAGAGAGCATGAACAAGGAAGGGACAGAGAGAGAGAGGAAAGAGAGAGATTCCCAAGTAGGCTCTGCATTGTTAGCGCAGAGCCCGATGCGGGGCTCCATCCACGAGATCACGACCAGAAGTGAAATCAGGAGTCAGATGCTTAACTGACTGAGCCACCCAGGCGCCCCCTGCACTGGTTCTAAATAGAGAACTGAAGTCTCTACCACTAACGGATCAATCTTGTCTGTTTCACACTAACAAATATAGATGTACATATATGTGTATATAGAGATATATATGTATCTATATATATACACATAGACATAAACATGTATATATTCATTTCATTTTTAAATTTGATTTTTATACGTTAAAGGAAAATATTCTTCTAATATTATGAATTTCATATTCATGGGTAAGAGATACGTGGCTGAATTGTCATAAGGCTTAAATGACATCATGTATAATGTGCCTAACACAACCTGACCCAAAGCAGAATCATGCTCATAATCCCACCTTCCTCACCTCTAGCAGATTAGAAATGGAGGTAAGGAATTCCATACTGTACTTCTCTGGTTAGTGTCAGACAAAGGATGGAAATCTACCTCAAACTATATTAAATAAAAAATACTTTTTTTTTTGCCTTTGTAATAAGGAGTTTCAGAAAGGGGTAGATCCTGGGCCTCAGTTGGATCAGGTCTGTTAGCACTCCCTTCTCTTTCCCCTTCCCCACTCCTCCTCCTCTCTCCTTTCTTCCTTCATTCCTCTTCCTGCTTGATGTTGCCCAGATTCTCAGGAGGCTTTTCTCCAGAAGTGACAAGAATAGTTGCCAGCATCTCTAGACTAAAACCTCACCAGTTGAGTGATCTTAAAACAGACAAACACTTCTTTCCAATACCTTCAACAAGAATGCCCCAAAAGACAGCATGACCAAGAAGCCATGCAAGTCCTGAGAATCATTAGAAAATTATCATCACAACCTCTTTGTGTCAAATTGGTGCATTGTACTTAGAATATTGCATAGATTTCGGGTAAATTCAAATAAGGAAAAAGAAAAAAGGCTAGCAAATGTCCAATCAAAGGCAACTACTTTGACAAAGGTGTGAAGAAGGCTCCATATTGGGTCATAAAGCAAAGGTTAGATTCTGGCCTAGAAAAATGAAAGCTTTAACCTTACACATAATAAATTTGAAAATATTAGGAGACTAAAATAGAAAGCCCAATGACTAGTGCCTTTACAGTGAGAGAGAGACACACACACACACACACACACACACACACACACACACACACAGAAGAAACTCATGTGAAAATGAAGGTAGAGATTGGAGGGACATGACTATACACCAATGAACTCCAGGAACTGTTGGCGACTCCCAGCAGCTAGGAGAGAGGGTAAGACAGATCTCCTTCCAAGCCTTTATAACTGTGAGAGGAAGAACTTCCATTGTTGAAGCAGTCCGGTTTGTGGTAATGTGATGTGTTACTGCAACCCTAGAAAACCTATAGAGATGGCAATATGGTGCAGTGGAATGAAATTAAAATTCTAGGTGAAAGACTTTGGCTCAGTCTACGCTTTTACAACCTATACCAAAGGCCAGTTTATCCTGCTGAGAGTTTTGTCTTACCTGTAAGATGGAAAGTTGGGAAAAGGAAAAATAATGTTTCCACTGCCAACTCAGAGGATTATATGAAAATGGAATCAAACATTTTAAAACTATACTGAGTATTTCAAGATGAGTCCAGTGGGATCTGAGGGTGTATAAAGACGAGTTCTATGGTGAAGCTAGTTGGGAAAATCCTACATATGTGGCTTTTCTCGAAAAAACTCACAGAACAGGCAATTATATAAAAAGCAAAAGGGAAGACTTGTAACTTGGAGTCCATTTAGTCTTATTTAACTCAGTCTGCCCCCAACTTATTTGACCATGAAATATTGTTTTCGATCAACTCCAAATAATATCTTGCCGATGCTTATCTTTCTTTGGAGCACAGTTTGGGAAACCCTGCACTAGGCGACTGTCAGGTACCCAGTCTTTTGGGGGTATGCACTTAGGAACTGCTGACGGACGATGAAATAATGGACAGCACTTGGGAACTCTGCAGAGATCATCCATTCGCGCTTGGGGGAATGTCGCTGCTTTTGCTTATCACCCATGAGGCTAATCTGACTTGATTTGGAAGTGACGGAGTGACAGGTCTTATAAAATGCATACCCCACCTCGGAGTCCAGGAGCAACAGAAATTCCTCTGCTTCCAGAACGATGGCAGGAAAGAAACAAACCTTTGCTAAGACTACTCTTCCTTCTGGGCCCCACAATAGGCAGATTCGCAAGTGTCATCTCATTTCACGGAGTCTTTGTGATCTTAATGTCTGCATCTTAAAACCTTCATGTGAAAAAGATATTTAGGTATGAATGTACCTTTCCTTTAAAGGAAATAAAAGAACAGCTTAAAATCACATTATTTACTGGCACTTTTATGGGCCATAGGACATAAAATAAGTACTTAACAGTCTAGTCCAGAATTACACATCTATTTTTATATTAGAAAAGACCCTCTTACGACTTTCATCTCGCCGGACCATCAACTGTTAACTGTCCTAACAACTCCTGAGCTACGGGTGAATTCATTCGTTCTCTTGGCTGTAAGAGTATAGCAGTGAATGTGACAGTCGCTGACCTCCTGGAGCTCGTGTACAGAAGGAGGAGAGCAAGCACAAAGAAATGAACAAACATAAATGTATGTAAGGTGATGATAACACCATGGGGAGAAATTAAGCTGAGAAGCAGAACTGTGAGGTGAGCATCTAGTTTCATATGCTGGGTCAGGAGCCTCTCGGGGCAAGGAGTTTTGAGCAGAACCTGGTGGCAATGTAGGATTAGGTAAAACACCTTGGGAGGGAGAAGAGAGAGCCGGGTAGAGGAGGCAGCGAATGCACACTCCCTCCCTGCTCTGGGAGAACACTTAGCGCATTCCTGGAACAGCAAGAAGGCCCAGGGTGGCTGGAGCAGAGTGATTAAGGAGCAAAGAAATAAGAGATGAGGTCAGAGTGTGGACAGTGGGAGTGAGGACATGAGTCATGTAGGGATTCACAGGACACAGTAAGACTGACTTTTACGTGGAGTGAGTGGAGAAGTAATTTAGGGTCTTAAGGATATGACATATTTGCAAAAGTCATCTATGTGGAGGACGTAACTGTAGTGTGGGGAAGGAGAAGCTGTCAGAGTAGGAAGACCAGTCAGAGGCTGCTGATCCAAATTACTCGAACTGCGTCACGACAGTGCCTCAGACCAGGGCTAAATCTGTGGGGATGGTGAGGAGTGCGGATGTGTTTTGAAGACACAGCTAATAAAATTATCTGACAGACAGCATGTGAGGTAGAGAGAAAGAGAGGAGTCAAGGATAAATGTGCAGTTTAGACATTAGCATCCAAAAGGATAAAAGTCCATTAGATGAGATGGAATGACTGGGCAGGAGCAAGGATTTTTTCTGCTCTCTCTCTCTTTCTCTGTGTCTTTCCGTGTCTCTGTCTGTGTCTCTCTCTCTGTGTTGATGAGAGGTGGCGGGAAGGTGGAGAAGGGAGAATCAAGAGTGTGATTAGGGACAAATTCAGTCTAAGATGCCCTTTAACATCCAAACATTGATGGTGCGTTGGCAGTTGGATATACTAATGTGGCATTCAGGCTGTCCTCTGGGCCCGGGGGTGTCATCTGCTTATTAATGATATTTAAATCCATGAAACTAGACAAGATCACTCAAGAATTGAGTGTAGACAGGGAAAAATACAGGGCAGGAGCCTGAGTCTCGGGGTTTACCAATGTTTAAAGGATCATGTTTATACATGAGGAGCAGAATGGCGCCGTACCTTGGCCCAGGCAGCATGGCTGGAGAGTGAGCAAGTCAGGGTCCTCTATCACAGCCCGTGGAGTTCTTCATCACTTAGCATGTTTACACTCTTATCATGAGAGAGACAGTTCAGCAAGGGATCTGAAAACGTTGTGAGTGTCCTCTGATGGTGGGCTACATATGAAAGGACTCTAATGAACCTGGTGAATTGGCAAGAACTAACATTTTAATTGCACTGATTGTGATTGGCATATAAAATCAGACCCTCTTGATTTCTTGGAGTACAGATAAAAAGCTACAGTTTCAAGATCATAAACATTATATATCACATTCTGCCTAATACATGCAATCATTTATTGAGTGCTACTACATCAAGCATTTGCTTATCATTTCTATGCTGGATACTTCACAGGCCTCTCCACATCCACTCTCCATCAGGCCCTCCACCTCCACTGTGGCCTAGAGCTACTGACCAGTATAGACCGTATCAAGTGGCTCTTTATCCTCTGTTCCACAAGACTGTCCTTCTGGATTCCAGTCCTTACCTTCTCCATCACCTCTTCTGGTCTTAGAGCGGTAGGTTGGGGGTGGGGTGCCGTCCCCCATGGCTAGCCAAAGAATAGAGCACTAGCCATTATGCCACTTTCCCTATGGCCTACCTGCCACTTTATAAATTGTCCCTTCCTTAACCTCTTCAGATGACCCCATCTCCTTCCTTTGAGAACCTAAGGAATACAGCTTTAGAATGTTCTTACTCAGCCACCAGCGCACCACGTCAGCATGATGTAATTGTAATCTTCATTTTAAAAATCAAAAAGAGGGGTCATTTGCCCGAATGTGCACCAAAAGGGGCAGTCAGGACTTAAACCTAGATCTGTCTAACTCCAAAATCTGTACTCTCAACCATTTTACAATATTGCAACGCAAAAGAACTCGAATCAATAGTAATCACAGAATCACAAGCAGCTATGAAGCTACCAATACATCCACAATGTATTTAAAAGAATTTTTAAAATAATTGCTTATTACATGAGAGTATTTCATAAGCATTAGATCATTTGATGCTCACTCTAACCCTGTTATTATCACATTTTAGAGATTTTAAAAAGCTTATCCTCTGACAAGGATCCCCTCCATTAAAGAACTTTCACAGTAAAGCCTCAGTGAGCAGTTTGTCTTTTATAAAAGATACAAGGGTGACACACTGGGAAACAGATGCTGACATGTCCCGTGGCTCACAAATTCATAACTTCCTAGTAATTTTTGTTTTAAAGGTTGGCTCTTGACCCACTCTACACAGGAGGGCTCAGCTTTCCTCCTCCACCAATGCTGTTCTCCATGCCGATTGTCTTGCTCGCCCCTCTCCCAGGTCCCCTTCCTGTCTCAACACTTCTATGCCTCTCCCATTTTGACAAATATTAATGTTCTATCTCAAGCATATACCCCAAACTGTACACCTAAACCCATCCTGATTTGGACTGTGGGTGAGTCTTCCCTTTAGGATAATCTAACTTCTTAAGAGAGTAGTTGAAAATATCTACCCATTTATCTGTCATTTATCAGATATCATTCTCTATCTGGTTATATATGTGTGTATATCTATGAATGTGTTTTGAATTACATCAGTGGTTAGTCTCTAGAATGGTATAGAGTGTGTGATTTAACCTCCAAGCTAACTAGTTGTTCTGAAACCATTTTATGGTTGCTGTCAGAGGACAAGACAAAACAAAGAAAGAACTAAGAAAAAGAGACACTTAGAATTTAAATAATGGCAGAACTGTGAAGTGAATTCTCCAAAATCCATGTTAACCTTTATGTTATTTTGCAGTGGGAATGCTGTAGGCCCACAAATGTTTGTTTGTTTGTTTGTTTTCTCATTGACAAGGAAAGAAAAATTAGTCATATTTAACCTGTAAGTGAGGTTGAAACATTTTCAAAAGATTATACTCCTTTTCCAGGAATGCAATGGAACTGAAAACTTCCCAAATATCTGCGTGCAGTGCACTCCGATTTGCGCCTGTGGTCAATATCATCAATATGTGGAAGCAGACCAAGTTTTAGCCATCTGGCTTTTCAGTGTATTTGACAATCACTGTGACTTGCCAACCACTAATCAACAAACCCAGGTATTCTGAGAACCTGTCCTGTGCCTGATACTGAGCCAGAAAACTCTTTGTGGGGTTTTAAAACTTTAACATGTTTTCATTCAATCCAAACAGAGGTATAAAACAGTCATTCACCCTGTAAGATAATACATATTTCTGTGTCAAATTACATGCCTGAACTACAGATGTCAAAGAAGAGAAAAGGGTCAGAGAGGTCCAGAGGTGTTCATGGATGAGGTAAGCTGATAGCCTTGTAGGTAATTTTGGTTGCTCCCTCTCTGGCTTCACAGTACGAATTAGTAGATGCTCATTAGTAGATACCTGTCCTTTAGGTTAACATGCTTCTGAAATGAATTTTAAGCAAACATGGCAACAATTATTACTAGAGGTGATAATTGCTTTCAACATTTTCAGCTAGTGCAGAGGGTTCTTGCCACTTGTGATGTTAATAGGAGCAGGTCCTGAGAGCATTTTTCACAGCTGGCCTGGAGCATACATAGTCTAGCTCCTCGAATCTCGGCTCTGGAGACCCTGGACAGTCAAGGACCACAGGTGGTAAAAAAAAAGCACACCAGCTGCCCCACAAGCCCTCTCCTTGGGCCCCTACTCATAGAGCTGGGTTCTTCCCGGGGAGAAAGTGCAGGCTCTGCAAAATAGTCAGTCCAAAAGTTTTGTGGGTCCATGACTTTCAGACTCTAATCATGCCTAGTGTGGAGCCTGTCAGGGTCATGCTAGCAGGTTTTATTCACTACAGCGGGGTCCTTGGAGTCCTGTGTCACAAACACAAGCTCTTACAGGGTCACCAGTGAGGAAATCTGTGGGGAGAAGAGAGATTCTGTTCTTTTCTAGCATTACTTCTGAATCTTTTTTGTTTTACTCTTCATAAAACCTTCTGCTCACCCAAAAAGAAGTAGAGCCATCCTGCCAGTTCCTCCCTAAGTAACTGCCACTTGATTCACTCCACACGCCCGGCCAGGGGATCTGAATATGAATCTTTAAACGCCCTTAGCCTGGGGAACACAACAGTTAAAGAGTAGGAAACATGCCTCTGTATGGGCCGATGATGTCAGTATCACAGAGCGTTAGTACACTTACAGGAAAAAACCAATGTGGGAAGGTAAAGGAAAATTTTGGCTCCCCTTTGGGAAACTCAAAGCAATAATAGTGGCTGGCAATCAAAGTTCAAAAGGCCTGAAACATAATTAGTCTGTTAAAGTCTCAATGGTTCATATGGTTTAGGGATTTAAGGAATGGCATTAAAATGCCATAAACATCATAATCCACAGAATAAAGTTTTGGAGCTATTGGTTTTTGTTTTCTGGGTTTTTTTTTTTTTTTAAGAAAAGAGGCCTTTTGCCTTTATGAGTTTCTTCATAGGGATTTTATTTCAGGAGCTCGGGTTTTAGAAAAATAAATAAACTAAATTCCAAGGCGCATTGAAGCCTCCCCAAGAGGTGACATTTTATAAGCTGACCATTCCAGAAGTAAACAGGGAATTGGGGCTGGGGCCATTAGAGTCACTAGTTTTCATATAGAGGTGGCTTCTGGGGGTTTTGGGGTACATGTACTTATCTTTCCTTAGACTCAACCATGCTTTGCTCCAGTTTTAAAAGTTATTTCTCATTGTAAAGTAGAGATTTTTTTCCAAGTCTGTTTCTGAAATCCTTTGGGGCTATGAAGGGATCCAGACGGGCAGTCTCTGGGCCCCCACCCTAGGTCTAGCTTTATTCTCATTTATTCATTTTGGTTTGTTTGAAACATTTACCAACAAACAGATTGAAATATTTAGTTTGTAAAAGGGATTGTCTTAAAAAGTAAAAACAACAAATCATCTGCAAATTTAAAAACTACAGAGTCAAGATGTCACTTGCAATGGGCAGCATATTAAAATGCCCCCAGGCAAGGTGGAACAAGAGTGCGACAGCAACACCTTCACAACTCGATTGGCAAAACCAGGGCTCTAAGGGTGGAGGCCCCAAATCTCAAATATGAGGGGGCCAGGGAATGGGGAAAACTGGGACATGTTAGATGTCCAAAAAGGTGAGGAGGACAAAGGAAGGCTAAGCCCCAGGGAGATGACACAATCCCGGTAGGTAGTAGAGTGCACAGTGTAAAAACACGGAAATTTCCACAGAAGATATTAAAAGGGGTAGAGAATGTCAAAAGGAGTTGATACAGGAAGTGAGAGTGGTTTGGCTGTGACATCCATCCCCCTGTTGATTACCAGGGTAGACCTGGCTGAGCCAACTGTCCAGGTGGGTGTCCCCATCCTCCCTCACTGCTCCATATGTGTTCCTCTTGATGCTGTGTGCTTTGTCAAAGAGGATGACCTTCCCTGATGGAGAAGGACTGTTCTTTGGTCAAGGGTATAGGAGTAGCTATGTTCCCTGACTAAAATCTCCAAACAACTCTTGAGGTCCATTTGTAGGAGAAGTAGTTGAGTCAAGCTTCCAAGGCCCCAGACATTCAAATGGGGTGCTGCAGGTGATAGTCTGCCGAAAGAAAGAAAGAAAGAAGAAGGAAGGAGGGAGGCAGGAAGAGAAGGAGGAGGAAGGAAGGGGGAAAGAATGAAAGAAAGAAGAAAGGAAGAAAAAGGAAGGAAGGAAGGAAGGAAGGAAGGGAGAGAGAGAGAAAGGAAGAAAGGTAGGAAGGAAGGAAGGAAGGGAGAGAGAAAGGAAGGAAGGAAGGAAGAAAAAAGAAAGAAGGGAAGTTGATATATAATAATAAATGGAAGATTCAACTGAAATGCCATATAAGCAATGTCACGTAATCAAGTGAGTGGAGAGGCCTTCAATCAAGATACAAGTTTCAAAGGAAATCACTCAGAACCAGTTAACAAGATTTGGGGCCAGTCACCTACTTCAAGGGCATAGAGATTCTCCAGATGGGAGATTAAAAGGAGGATGGAGGAGAACAACCTGAGACAGAACTGTCTCCTCCAAGGGGAGGCAGGGTTGAGACCACCTCCTCACTAGTGAGACGGGTTTCAACGGAGATGACATGGAGAATCTGCTTTTGTTGCCTGTTTGAGAAGTTTCTCTGACTCATGCCAGACCCTTTGGTGTTCCGTGAGGGTAGAGAGTTCTGCAGCTAGAAAACAGCTCTATTCCCTCCTATTACAACCGGAGATACATAATGCATGGGGCCAGACAGAAGAATGCCAGCCTGGGGCCTTTTTGTAGGGGAAGGGCCTGAAAGAATTTCTGCCTAAGGATAAGGGGATCCCTATCGAGAGAATCTGTAATAAAATGAAGCACCATAAATTTGAAGGCTGAAGGGGTGAACAATAGGAAAGTTGGAAAAGAACTATTGTCGGATACTACTGGGGGGTTTGGCAGGTTGGGAGATCTAGTAGAATATGTGTGAATCTCTGAGAGCAAGAAGCCATGTACAGGCATGACATTTAAGTAGTTTTTTCCCTGTCCCCTTTATCTGTCTTCCCTTTCCCTCCTTCAGCAGCAGAGTCAGACAGAAGAGCTATTGAGTGGCAGGAAAGGTTGGAAACAAAGCAAACCCATGACATACTTCCATGACTCTGGCAAATAGATGACAAGTCTTAGTTTTGAATGGAGATTGCAGGGTTATTTAATGTAGGATGACTGCACAGAAATGTCATGGTGACTGACTGTTTTCTTCCAAAGGCAGAAAAAAGAAAATAAAAAACATTCTTCAATGAATTAATCCTAAGGTAGCAATGGAATAAAATGCCTTTTAATTATACGCCTGATAACTCAGTTTGTTTATTACACCAGTTAAAGGACCTCATAGGTTAGTTGGTAACCACTCCCACCGTGCTGTCCAAAGCAAGTCTTGACCCTGAGCTTAAAGTGAAATCCTCATACATTGTGGTCAGGGGAAGAGTAATAAGTGGGAAAAACCTTGGACGATTTGGGAGATTGAGTGTCTGGTTGCTCATCTGGTGTCTTTTAGTTTTATCTTGCAAAAGATTCTTGTAGGTACATTCAGCCTACGAAGTGTTTTGATCTCACTACATGCCAAAGTTCTCTATAACCCCACACACTGCAGCGGGAAGACTATCTAATACACACACACACACACACACACACACGTGTGTATGTGTATATATACATATCATATAGAGATATATTCATATCGATAGATAGATAGATAGATAGATAGATAGATAGATAGATAGATGATAGATAGACAGTTTGGGGGGTATTTTTATTTTTTTAAAGTGAACCCATGAGAAAAGTAAAGGAAATCTCTTAGTTTATAGGGCAATAAGAAGCAATGGCTTACTTGCCCGAACCCTAAAAGTTTTCCTTTATTTGTTTTTTAGGGAGGAAGGGAAGCAGTTTAAGTCTCTTCTCAAAATATAAATTATCTGAACCTGTCTTTGTTTGCTTCTCTCAGCCAGACCATTCACAACTTCTCACTAAAGGGAAACATCGTCACAAAACAAGAAAGAAAATGATTTCTTAGGAGAAAATGAAGTTTGCATTCATAAGGCCAAGAGAACAGGCAGGATGTAACAGACTGTAAGATTAACAACACTTTGTCTCTTAGACTCGGCAGGAAATAGAACTAGAATGATGACTCAAGAATTATAGGAAAAAGAGCCCTGTTTCTTTGGGGTTCTAGGAAGCATTTCTTCTGAGCTGTTTTATTCATAAAATATTTCTGAATATTTTATCAGAACAGTAAACAGTAGTCTTCTGATAAAACACCCAGTTCTTTTTTTTTTACTTAGATAAAATGGGTTTTTTGTATTTATTTATTTATTTATTTTTATGTTTTTGTATTTTATTTTTTTTCCATAATATTTTATTATCAAATTGTTTTCCATACAACACCCAGTGCTCTTCCCCTTAAGTGCCCTCCACCATCACCATCACCTCTTTTCCCCCCTCCCCCTTCCCCTTCAACTCTCAGTTCATTTTCAGCATTCAATAGTCTCTCAAGTTTTGCATCCCTCTCTCTCCCCAACTCTCTCTCCCTCCTCTGCTCCCCCGTGTTCTCCATTAGGTCTCTCCTGTTTTCCTGCTAGACCTATGAGTGCAAACATATGGTATCTGTCCTTCTCTGCCTGGTTTACTTCGCTCAGCATGACACCGTCAAGGTCCGTCCACTTTCCTACAAAGGGCCATATGTCATTCCCTCTCATTGCCATGTAGTACTCCATCGTGAACATATACCACATCTTCTTGATCCATTCGTCAGGTGATGGACATTTAGGCTCCTTCCATGATTTGGCTATTGTTGACAGTGCTGCTATGAACATTGGGGTACATGTGCTCCTATGCATCAGCATTTCTGTCTCTCTTGGGTAAATCCCCAGCAATGCTATTGCTGGGTCATAAGGGAGTTCTATCGATAGTTTTTTGAGGAACCTCCACACTGTTTTCCAGAGTGGCTGCACCAGTTTACATTCCCACCAACAGTGCAGGAGGGTGCCCATCTCTCCACACCCTCACCAGCATCTATAGTCTCTTGATTTGTTCATTTTAGCCACTCTGACTGGTGTGAGGTGGTATCTCAGTGTGGTTTTGATTTGTGTTTCCCTGATGATGAGTGATGTTGAGCATCGCTTTATGTGTCTGTAGGTCATCTGGATGTCCTCTTTGGAGACGTGTCTGTTCATATCTTCTGCCCATTTCTTCACTGGATTGTTTGTTTTGTGATTGTGAAGTTTGGTGAGTTCCTTGTACATTTTCGATATTAGCCCTTTATCTGATATGTCATTTGCAACTATCTTTTCCCATTCTGTCGGTTGCCT
>PJEM01006658.1:82118-107898 GCA_004023845.1 Helogale parvula | reverse complement strand
GGGAAGGGGAGGAGAGGAAAAAGGAGGGGAGGGGAGGAGAGGAGAGGGGAGGAGAGGGGAGGAGAGGAGGGGGCCAAGCACCCTGCCTGAGTACCGGAAGCGATGAGGGAGGGTAATGAGCACTAACTCAGAGGAGAGAATCTGGAGCCTGTATTGACCTCAAGCCCGGAAGGAAAGGCGTTGGCACTCGTTGCTTCTTCCCCCTGGACTGCCCTTCCTCAGAGCTCCACATGGCTCCCTGCATCCCCTCCAAGGCTTTGGAAAAACATCAGCTTCTCTGTGAGGTCCTCCTGGGCCACCCTCACACTAACCGTAACCCCCTGACTTTCGCACGCCCCTTTCTGCTTTATTTTTATCTTTTGCACTTGGCACCACATTACATACTAAGTACATTAGACCTCCGGGTCCATCGTCCGTCTTCCTCATTAGATAGATGAGCTTCCCAAGGCCAGAGACACTCCTTCCTGTGGTTTTTCTCTGTTGCGGCCCCAGCACCTGGCGCAGAGCAGGGCTCCCAACGTGTGCGTTCGCCGCACGAACAAGCCTGTGATTCTGCTAAGGAGCAGGGACCTTATCCTTGCGGCAAGAAGCATCCTAGGCTCTGAAGGGGGTGAGTGGCAAGGTCTGGTTCAGGAAGATCTTGTTACTGAGCGGAAGGAGCCTGGAGACCAGGAGGTGCCCCGGGGGTGTGCAGCGGCGTGTGGACCAGGGCCTTGGCTGGAGAGATGGCCAGGAGGGACGGGAGAAGGAGCAATGAGGTTGAGGGGTCCACCAGGGAGGTTTGGTGCTCGATGGGGTGGGAGGGGATGGGAACGTGGGGTAGAGGTTGCGGGTAAAAGCTCAAAGTCTCGGTGATGGTGACCATCTGGGAAACAAGGTGGCAAAGCAGTCTTCAGGGCACAGGGCGGTTCAGAGGTCGGCAGAGGCTGCAGCGGAGGGGCCTGGGGTCATGGGGCTCACACAGCAGAGCCCAGGACAGCCGACAGGATGAGGACTGAACCAGGAAGCGGGGGCGGGAGGAGATGAACGAGGTGCCGGACCTCATAGGTTGAGAGAATACACAGGGCCCATCTACTTGTTCTAAACCCTCCCTGGTTTGTACCAGCACCAGGCAGGGGCAGAGGACGCCTCACCTGGTTCTGGATTTCACAGCCCAGCTGACCCCCACCACCCCCCTCAGGCCTGGCTGTAATGATGGCCACTGCCTACCTGCTCCTCTAGGACAAGACCACTAGCTGGTCCTCGACCTGTCCCTTCCCACTGACAAGAGCGGGGCCCCAGTCCAGCCAGGGGGCTCTGGTTGCTGTGGAAACGGGGTGGCCAGGAAAGGCTGGCCCTGAGGCAGAGGCCCTGAGGCAGGCTCCAGCCTCCGGATCCAGGCCTCCCTGGGCCCAGGCGGGGTCTGGCCCTCATCCACTCAGTGGTACAGGTAGGAGCGGCCCCTCCCCGCGTCAGCGCCCCCAGTGCAGATGAGATCCCCCAGGCTCCTGGAAGAGCTTTGTCTGCCCCCCAGGTCCTGGCAACAGAGATGAGAAGCACGAGGCTGTGTTCGCTGCCTTTGGGCTTGGAGACCAGGGCAGCGGGGGCTGCTGGGGGTGGTCTGGGGGCCCAGGACTTGGGGGTGTACCAGCCCCTGGAGGCCGTGGCTGGGTCTGCTCCTTTCCTGGATGGGAGAGCGGGCCCTGGGGGTTCAGTGTTCCCACACTGTCCCAGCATGGACCCTGACTACTGGGGATACTTCTTCCAGACAGATAACATCCCCAAGGCCTTTTGGTGCCTTGGCCATTTCCTGCCTTCCTCCCTGGCAGGTGGGCTCTGGGCTGGCCACATAGGTGCAGACATGGGGTCTGCTGGCTTCTGAGAGGCAGCTGAGGCTAAACTACCCACAGGCTACAACAAGCCCCAAACTACCCCCACCCTATGCTGGGCCCGCTCTTGGCCCTCCCTCAGGGCAGTGAGGTCTGCGAGCCCCAAGCCTCCTGCACATCAAGCCCGAGTCCAGTTTTGGAGTGGCGGAAAATGGGTGACATTCTGTGCATAGTCTAAGGTTTTCAGAGTGTGGTTTTGGCGCCCAGATGAAGATAATGATGGAGATGTAAGGGGATCATGGCACCAAGTTCTGTGAGGCAGACTCAGCATGTAGAAGCCATCCCCAGGCCCCGAGGAAGCAGGAAGGGTGCCGGGCAGGGATCAGTTGACTGTCCTGTGTCGAACGATCATTATCTGGTACCCAGTGTATCAGCGCATAGCAGCCCCAGCCAGAGGACCAGTGAGTTCTACAGACCAGTGGACTAAAGAGCTAGTTTATAAATCAACTAACTGTCAAATACAATGAGTTTACCCTCCTACCTGACAAATTCTTGATGTCTGCACTAGAATGTGGGGGGCAAAGAAAGCTGACCCCGGGTGCCTGACCTCTGACCCCTGACCCAGCCTGGAGCCAGCCCTCCTTCCCTTCCCTCCCACAGCTCAGCCACACCTCAGTCTCGCACACAGTGTGCAGACACCTCGGGCGGCAGGTCCAGCCTCTGCACCCCCACGGACGGCCACATTCCGTGGCTCTGCTCAGGAGAGCAGACTCAGAGACAATGTCCACGCAGGCTCTGGTCAGTCAGAAAGGGAACTGTGGAGTGCAGACACCAGAGCTTGTCCCCCGCGTCCTGACAGGAGGAGCATCGCGGGAGGAGGGGGAGCGGAGACCCCTTTGTTCAGGTCTCAGATTTACAGGGTGGATGGATGAAGGGGCAGCGGTGGGGCTGAGGGACCAGGGAGAGGGCATAGGGACCTCTGGGCCAGAGATGACAGGGCCTGAGATGGGCTGGGCAGTGGGGTGGGGGGTGGAATCTGGAGGTTTGAAGACGTAAAAATGGGCAGCAGTTGGTGGTCCCTGGTGTGTGGGGGGACAAGGATGCCCCCCTTTTCTGTGGCTTGGATGAGTGGGTGCAGCGGGGGAGGAGCAGCTTTGAGGGGAACTGGAGGGCAGGGGGAGGGGCCCCCAGATGGCAGGAGCTGCAGGACCCCCCGGACAGGAAGGGGCAGGAGGCGGGCGGCCTGTCCAGCTCGGCACTATATGCCCAGCACTTGGGACTTGCCGGGCACATCAGGGACCCTCGATGTGGGTTTTGGCTCAGGGTCTAGCAGGAGATAGAGCCCTGGGGCTTTCAGTGCATGGATGGAGCTGTGCCCAGCGGCGCAGTGAGCTCACTCAGGGGGAGGTGAGGAGATGGGAAAGTGAGGAGAAGAACCAGGGATACCCCCCTCCTGGCTTTACCAGCTGGGTCCACAGAGTCAACTGACCTCCTGGCTGGGACAGCGGGAGAGGAGGGGGCAGCGGGGAGCTGGACCAGAGCCTTCCTCCCCTGCGCTGACCCCACCCACTAGTGAGCATGGCCAATCAGCTTTCTTCCTTGGGAAGCGAGGTGGGTCCACCATGGGGTGAAGGGTAGGTGTTTCTCCCCAATAAAGAGTGTGATAACTGCCGTAATAGTGAGTTAAACAAAATCTGCATAAAACACAGAGGCAAAGGATTTCATTTCAACTGGGAGGTGAGGAAAGCCTCATGGAAGGTCTGCCTTTGACTTTGGCCTTGGAGGTGAAGGAAGGTTTTAAAGATGGGGTTTGATGGGAAGGGCGGGAGGGCGGGAGACAGTATGCGGAGGATGCTTGTGGATTCAGCAATGCTACAGGGCCCTGGTGCCTGAGCAAACAGACCAGTGGAGATGGCTGCAATTAGAAACAAGGGTCCCCAGAGAAGTGGCTGCAGGCCTGTGGGGGATAAAGATGGAGGATGTGAAGTGGAGGAAAGACAGAGATAAATGCTTCCGATGAGCAGACAGACAGCCGGCGGCCGGGACAAGCCTCGCCTGTGGAGGGCTGGGGATCACATGGCTCTTTGATTCCTAAGGAGCCTTAAATAAGAAAAAATAAAAAATAACAAAATCATAATTTCTTAAAGCCTTAGCATCCTAGGGAATCTTATAATCTCAGGCTAATTGAATTATTGGAACTCAGAATCTTAGATGTCTACAAGCTACAGCTTGGAATGTTCAAGGTGTCAGAACCCAGCTCCTCCTTCCCAGCTAATGACAACATGCACTCCATGCACAGCGCTTTGCACACAGGCTGTCCTTTGTCACCATGACAACCCTGGGGAGTGCAAACTATTACTTTGCCTGATTTTTCCAGATGAAGAAACCGAGGTTCCACTGAGTATAAGTTGTTGCTGAAGGTTGAACACGGTCAGGACCTGGCCCAGAGCTCTTAGTCTGAGGCCCAAGCTCTCAGCCTCTTGGCTAGTTTGCCTCCTGGGAGGTCTCTGTGCTCACCTGTCCTCTGTGCACACCTCCAGAGACGGGGAGTTCATTACCACTGCCCAGGGCCATCCACGCATCCCAACTGTGGACGTATCTCTCCTTCACGGGGCGTCCACCTGTTGCCCACCCCCCCATCTGCCCTGGAAGACCCAAGTAGACAAACCTCCACCCGGGACTGCGAGGGGTGGGTGGCTGCCCGAGGTGGGGCCATGATCGCACAGGAGGGAGAGTGTCAGGGAAGAAAAAGCCCCAGCGGCAGCCCCTCCCCGGTGTGAGAGAGGGGGGTCCACCCGAAGGAGGGAGTCAGCAGAGCCGGTGGGAGCAGGTCCCCTAACGGCTGGAGAGAGCAAAGCCCAGAGCACCGGGACCAGGGTGAGGGATGCATGTATAATACAGAACCAGTCCTCCAGCAGTCAGAGTTATGGGGCCTCATAAGAGTAGAATCCTCAGTGCTGTGACTTTAATTTCTTGGCTCTTCTCCCTGAAAACTTATTCTGCAAAATGTGCCCGTGCCATCCATCCTCCCAGATGGCTTTTTAAGTGAAGCTGTTTGTTCAGTGGGAGAAGAAAAGGGAGGGGTGGGGTGGAGAGAGTGGAGCCTCTGCCACCCCAAGAGGAGACAGTGGGGAGTAGGGAGGGGAGCAGGAAGGCCCCTGTGGCCCAGGAAAGGCCCAGAGCACAGCCTCCCAGTGTGGGTGGGACCACAGGCACAGCCCAGTGCACTTGGTCAGAGTCTAAAGACGTAGTCGACAGTGCCCGGGCCCCACCATGTGCCCGGCTTGGGCTGAGCACTCTGGACTCATTGGTCCAATTCATCCTCACCCAACCCACACAGCAGGTCCTGTGAACATCCTCATTCGACCGACAAGGAGCTCAGAGATGTGCAAGCACTTGCCCAAGGTCACACAGCAGATAAGAGGCAGACTCAGGATTAGAGCTCGGAACTGTGGGAGTCTTAACCAGGAACATCACACCACTCCTCCCTGCCTCTTAGCTGGAAGATCAGACCCTCAGTGGCACTCAGGCCCCCAGGGCCTCAGTTTCTCCATCTGTACCATGAGGTGGTTGGGGTAGCTCCACGATTTTCAAGACTGACTCCGCATCAGAATCCCCACCCCCACCCCGGGGCTTTTCAGCAATGCCAAGGCCAGAGCCCGACTCAGGCAGACGGAGTCAGGGGAATGGGGCCCAGGCATCTAGATTTGTTTTCAGATTGCGCCCAGATAGTACTTATTGCTGCAGAGGAAGCCGAGCCACAAGAATTCTCGCTCACGCCAGTGTGAACACAAAGTGGCACCAGCCGCTTTGGGAGACAGTTTGGCAGTTTCTTACAAAGCGAAACGTAGTTTCCTTCGAAGATCCAGCAGTCACACTTCTAGGTATTCACTCTGAAGATTTACAAACACACAAAAACCTGCATACGAATGCTGATAGCAGCTTTATTCATAACTGCCAAGTGCTGAGAGCAACCAAGATGTCCTTCAACACGTGGATGGATAAATAACCTGTGGTACGTCCATTCAACGGAAAATTAGTCAGTGGTTAAAAAAAAAAAAAGAGCCATCGAGCCAGGCAGACACATTGGTGAATCTTCAAAGCTTATTGCTAAGGAAAGGGGGCCATCTGAAAAGTGACATTTATATGACCTTCTGGAAGGGGCAAAATTACAGAGACAGTAAACAGATCGGCGGTTGTAAGGGCTTCAGGAAATGGGGAGGACTGAGGAGGTAAAGTACAGAAGATGTTTTGCAGGGCAGTAAAACATTATGCATACTACAATAATGGTGGATAGGTGACACCATGCGTTTGTCAAAATCCGTAGAACTTTAGGGTAGAAAGCATGAATGTTAGTGTATACAGATTTTGAAAAGTTGTCTAGAGGGCCAGGGGATTCCAGGATGGGATCCTGTTTGAGACAGAAGAATCGAGCCACGTTACAAATGTACAGAACAACCTGGGGGCAGCTGATCTTTGCAGCTTTGAAAATGAATGGAGCCTGTAAGACTAAAAGCAGAAGGAAGTGCATAGAAATCCCGGACTCTGGTGGACAGAGTGGCTTCCCACGCGGGGTGGGCTAACAACGCTGACATCGCTATGCATATACACTGGGAAGGAACACACTTAGTGTTTGGATGGCAGAGGGTGGCAGCCAGGTTTCTCACTGCTGGGGTGGGAGTTTCTAAGCAAACAAAGGGAGAAGGCTAGAATGGTCCCTGTGGTTATGGATTCGAGGGTAGCTGCATTTCCTTGCTCTGGGAGCTGTCAGCCTCAAGGCCATGACATCCCCCTCACGACCAACAGACCCAGCACCCAAATCTTGGTTTCTCATACAATTCTCCCGTAACAGAATCCAGGTCTCCTTGGAGAAAAGGCCAATTCTAGAACTAGGGCAGGAAATGGACAAGATGAGCCTGGCATACCTTTCAGGGCCAGAAAGTAAGGAAGTGCTAAAAAATAAAATTAAAGAACTCTCACAATGATGAGGGGCTATCCAAGGGACATGAGAGCCAACGGAAAGAGCTCTCAGTCACCAGAGCTGGATCAATTTGAGCAACAAAATAAATAAATTAGTAGTGGGTTATAATTCAAACTATAAAATAAATACCTATGAGTCCAAACTGACATGAATGAATGAATGAATGAATGAGTGAAGAATGAAAAATGACAGATCCCACTTGCGGAAGAGTTCCAAGGTAATTTATGTAGGATCTATGATGTCACCTCTCTCATTCCTCATATTGATAACTTGCGTCTTCCCTTTTTTGTGTCCTGATCAGTGTGGCTAGAAGTTTATCAATTTTATTGATCTTCTGAAAGAACCAGCTTTGGTTTCATTAATTTTCTCTGTAGCTTTTCTCCCGATTTCTACCTCAATGCTTATTTCTTCTCTGTTATCTGCACGGGATTTAATTTGCTTTTCTGTTTCCAGTTTCTTAAAGTGGAAGCGAGGTCACTGATTCAAGACATTTCCCCTTTTCAAATGTAGGCGCTTCGTGCCATAAATTTCCCCCTTAGAACTGCCTTAGTGTCATCCCACAGATTTTGATACATTGTGTTTTCATTTTCTTTTGGTGAAAAATACTTCCTAATTCCCCTTTGGTTGACTCTTTAACACTTTGGGTTATGTAAAAGTATGCTATTTAATTTGAAACTATTTGGAGATTTTTCAAGAGATCTTTCTGTTAAGTTACAGATTTCCAGTTGATTTCTATTGTATTCGGAGAACACCTCTCTACAACTTGAGCCCCTTAAATTTGTGGAGACTTGTTTTATGGCCCAGAATATTGTCTACTTAGCCTATTTAGATACACACGGGGGAAAGAATGTGCAGTCTTTGTTGCCTGGTGGAATATTCTACGTCGGGAAGGTCAAATTGGTTGATGGTGTTAGTCGAGTTCTCCGTATGGTATACGTAATTTTCTGTCTGGCGAGTGTTAAAGCCTATGACTATCACTGCACATTCGTCTATTTCTCCTTGCAGTTCCATCATTTTTGTTTCACATATTGTGAAGGGCTGTTGACACATAAACATTGAGGATCAGTAGGTCCTCTGGACGAATTCACGCTATGATCATTATCTCTAGTGAAATCATTTGCTCTGAAGCCTCCTTTTTCGATCGTGGCCCCTCCAGGTGCTTTCCCAGACACTGTGGATGTTTTTGTTGGGTACTGGGTATTTTTATTTTGCCGTAAATATTCTCAAGCTTTGTTCTGTACCTTGAAACTCACGTGGTATCTTTAGGATCTTGCTTTAAGATTTCTTGGAGGGGACCATAGTGGCTCTCAATCCAGAGCTGGGTTTTCCCCACACCCGAGGCAAGCCCCTTCTGCTCACTCTTAGACCTCTCTTGCTGCTCAGCTCTCTGCTCTGGGCACCACCATGGTCTCCTAGAACCTCCTCTCCACTTCCTTGACTCTAGGCCCCCACCCCTGTCCCTCTGGGCTCTGCCTGGAGTCCCCCCTCAGGTCCCAGGGCCCCCACCCCCACCCCTCTGGGCTGGGCCTGGGGTCCTCCCTCAGGTCCTCTGGGCCCCCACCCCTGCCCCTCTGGGCTCCTCCTGAAGTCCTCCCTCAGGTCCCAGGGCCTGACAGCTCTCTCAAGGATAGAAGCCAGGGGCAGTTGTGTAGCTTGCTTCCTGTGTTTCTCCGCTCTTCTCCGTTGCCTGATGTCCAGGGTGTTGTAAGCCATTGTCTCATAATTTTGTTTTTTGGTCACTTCAGGCTGGAAGGTAAATCTGGTCCCTGTCACTCTATCTGGCCTGGAAGAGGAGACCTCCATAGCCGGAGCTGAGGACCACTGGGCTACACCAATCACCACTGTGTTCAGATGGGGAAACTGAGGCCACAAAGTGCGGCACTTGCACAAGGTCCCACAACAGGTCAAAGGGTCTAGAGCCTGCACCCCCATTGTGGGATTCTCACGAGGACCCCAAGGTGATTTCCGATGGAGACGATCTGTTTCCTTGGCACAAAAAAAAAAAAATTAGACTGCTTCTGCTCCTTTCCCAGAGTCAGCAGATCTCTGCCCAGGTCCTGAGGGTGACAGGTCCCTGCCCCAGTGAAGTGTTTTAAGGCTTGGCTTCACAGGAGAGAAGAATCTGGGTACTGGGAGGATTTCTGTGCCTCCATGCCGCCCCTCGCAGGTGACTGCCTCAGACCCGTGTCCCATCCCCAGTCTCTGCTGAGCCCCATGGGAAATGGCCTATGAATGAATGAGAAGGCCCCTTGTGTCTGGGGCTCAAAGGAACACTCAGCTGTCGTGGGGTCCACATGCAGGCTTTAAGAATTCATGAAACTGTTAGCTGTTTGTTCCTTACCTAATCTGACGGCAGCCCCGTCTCCCTCCAGGGCTCGGCCGCGGGGCCGCGGCTTCCTTGTTCTGTCTCTCCTCTGAGGCTCTTGTTATCCTGTGGCTTTCAGCTCACTTGGATGCCTCGCAGCCCCAGCCCCCCGATGGGCTTAAGAAAAGTTATCATTTTGTAGACTCTCTGGCTTTTTTCTCATTTTCTCCCTTGTGTCTTTTTTATCCCAAGGAGAAGCAGAAATTCATGAGAAGACCAAAGAAGTAAATAAAATGCGAGGATGCTTGCGTGAAGGTTAGAGGCAGCATAAGGAAGTGGCCAAGACTTCCCTTTTAGAAAGGTCACCGTGGCAGTTCAGTCTTCGACCAATATTTGTTGTACTCATATTAGGCGCCGGGCACTGCTCTGGCCGCTAGATAAATTGGAGGCAGGGACACCATCTGGAAAGCTATTGTAGGAGATTGATAAAGAAAGGCCCAGAGAGGGCAGTATAAAGTACTCAGGTCACACAGTGAATGAGGAGAGTTGGAGCTACCCCGCCACACAGGCTGCCTTGCATCATGGGGCTTACTGGAAGCCCCTGAAGATAATTTGATTATCACCCTGCTGGGAAGTAGAAGCCACAGGCCAGGGCTCTGTGTGTCTCCAAACAACAATGAAATATAATTTGGGGTCCACGGCATTAGTGAGGACTAAATAAAAAAAGAATAATCGATGCTAGTAAATGTGCAGTGAGACAGGGACTCTCACGCACGGCTGGAAACCTTTCTGGAAGGCAATTAGGGCACAACGATGTGGAGCCTGAGAAATGCCAGCCCCGGTGTAGTGATTCTACCCCTGGGAAGTGGTCCCGAGGAAGGGGGCAGGGATTTGAGCAAGGATTATGTCTAGTGATGTGCACTGCAGTTCTCAGATGGAGAAACGGTAGTGCCCTATCTATTGAGCCAGAAAGGGTGACAAATTAAATGATGGTGCATCTGGATGAGGGACTATTATGAAGCTATTAACATTTTGCTGTTGAGGAAATGTCCAATGATGTGAGAAAATACTCATGATATAGTGATAAGTAAAGAAAGTAAGATCTGGACTGCATGAACTATACTGTAGAGAAATACCTACAATACTTGCTTATGGAAAGGCGAGGTAATAGCATTGATAATTAGAAGAAGAAGAAAAGCTTTTATGTGAGTCCTTGGTCTGCGCCGGGTACCACGCTGAAGGCTTTAACACTCAAATGGACATAGACGGATGTCCAATGGACATGAACGGACACGGATGGAAAGTGAGGCACAGAAATGTTGAGTGGCTTGTCTAGTGTCACAAAGTTGGGAGTCCAAGTGGGGTTGTGAACTCTAGTTTGGAAGACCCCCTCCTCATCTGTGAACCACTGAGGCTGAGGTGGGGGTGGGGACGCGGGGTGGGCAGGCACAGTCTTGGAGCACTGTTCCCTTATCCCAAAGCCCTGGAAAATCCATGTGTGCTGTCAGAAAGGCTGTGGAGGCTCCAAGGAGTACTCTGATGACCTGGGAGGTCCAGAGCCCACTCTGACCACTGCCCGCCCCACGCTGGTCCAGGCCTCTGCTTTCTGTTTGGCTGAATCCACCCATCCCCCGCTCCTCAGTCCTTGGAGTAAATCAAAGTGTTTCTCCGAAGGGCCGTGCTGACAGCTGAGAGACGCTAGAGACAGACAGCCTTGCGGATGTCTCCAGGGCCAGGCCCCCGCTCATTAGAATTGCTTCACACTCATCACCCTCAGCGAGCAGCAAAACCCAGAGCAGGCAGATCCGGGAACTATCATTCAAGGTCTGCTCGAACAAGGAGGGGGTTGGTTCCTGTCCTGATTTGTGGATAAATATTTTCTTTAATGCACCAGTTTCTGGAGCCCCTGCCCGGGCTGGGCTGCCCGCATTTCTTCTCACCTAGCCTGGGGCTCTGGGGAAATATGGCCTGTCTGCCTGTCTGCTCACGTGCACACGGAGAGGAATCTCGTGAGGCCCTCCTGGACCGAGCCTCCCCTCCCACAGACGTGCAGTGAGCATATCCATGTCTTGTTCTAATGGATCTAGATGTTCTGATCTGAAATGTGGTGCAGGAGCCTGAGTAGGGGAGTGAGGTCTCCTTGAAAGAGGGGAGAGGGGGGAGTAGTTTCCCAGCTCATCCTGCCCAGCACCCGCCATCCACCGCTGCCACCTGCCCCTCCCTTCTGCAGGGACCTGAGAGGGTGGCCTGAGCAGGACCTGCAGGTGTGTTGGCCTCAGGGGTCAGGCTTCTGAGAGCTCTGTCCCTGCAGGATCTCAGCACCAGCCTCGGCTGTAGCTCTCAGCCTGTATCGCAGGCGTGGGAGCAAGCAGAGAAGTTTTTAATTAACTTTGTGTGCGCGCATGCGTGTATTTCCCTTTATAAAGCATTCTCCCTTCCATTCTCTACACCCCTGCAAGGCTAGGGGATTTATTAGCCCCGTTTCATAGATGAGAAAACCAAGGCACAGAGAGACAAGGTGTTTCCCACCCACAGGTCTCCCCTGCATCACAACGTGGATCCTGGAGTTGGATTTGTGGGGGAGAGGCATTTATTAGGGATCAACTGTGCGAGGCAGGGGGGAGAAAGCAGGGATGGTGGGAAGGACGCCAAACTGTGATGCAGGTCTAACCACCTCCTCTGACCGGGTCCAGAGCAGGGAGGGAGCAGCGTGAGAGGCATCTGTTTGAGCTGACCGCACTGGGCAGAGCTGGCCGGGCACCTGCGTCTCACTCTGCCCTGAGGGGACCCCCCAGGAAGAGAGCCCCCTGCAGTGGAGGCCAACCTGAGGAAGTCAACAGCAAGGCCCTCTGTCGGCAGCGTTCTCCATAGCTGGATGGCAAGTCCCTCCGTGATGGGCAGCTCCATGTCCAGTGCACATGCAGGTTACAAGTTCAAGTGTAAGACAGTGGCTAGACCCCTAGCATTCAGAGCACACTAGAAGGATAGGAAGTATGAACTGTCAGCGTCTCCGAGCGGCCTCTCCGTGTCTGTCATGGCTGTCACAGATCTGTGCCTCCTCCATTCTCCCAATGCTGCAGCACCCTGCTGACCTGCTCTCCCAGAGGGGGATGTAGAAGGAGGAGGTCAGTGGCACAAATGCAAGTCCCCCTATACTGTCTTGGGGTTCAGGGCTATGATGATGCTCACCACCCCTCACACTGGTGGCTTAACATGACCCAGACCCTCCCACCAGGGGGACTGGTCACCTTAGTCTTCTCAGGCAGGGCTACTGCACCTGCCCACTTACAGACGCAGTTTGTCAGGAGATCATCAGAGGTGCCCTCCAGATCATTGGGGTTCCCCACTACTTTCTCCCCACCCCGTTGCATGGCTGCAGCCAGCCCCTCTGTCATCAAACGGAATTGATCTGAGTCAATTACCCTTCTCAAGACAGTGGCCCCCCCACCGTCTTGCCAGCCAGTCCCTGGATACAAGGAACCCAAAGCATCTAGGTGGGCACCGCAGCAAACAAACCAGGGACTCTCTCTGTGTTCTCTGACAGGTGTGGGTCCTCTGGGGAGCAGGAAATCTAACTTCGCAGAGCTTAGAGTGCCGGGATGGGAATCACCAAGTCCCCCCCGTGGCTCCCTTAGGAGTGGCATAAAGCAGAGTCACTTTCACTTGGACCTGTTGTTTCTTAACCCCTTGTATTCATCTCATTAGGGACACAGCCCCTCATAAAAGGCTTTGATTCTGTGCCCGTGCTGCATCCTGCGGGATGGACCCCCGCTGTCACACAGCGTTTCCTCCCAAAGGCCACTTTAGCTGGACCTGCAGGAAATCATTCCAATGCGCCGTGGGGTTGGCAGCTTCTGGGAGGACAGTGCGTGACACAAACAGGCCCCCCTTGGCCGTGAGCCTGTCCCTACACCTCTTTCATGGTAAGCGAGACGTCCCCAGGTCTGGCACGCTATTATGTGAGATCCCAGGCCAGCGGGCTAAACGCTCTGTGAACCCCCGGATGGTGGTGCCGGCTGAGGCCCCACCGGCAGCACAGGTGGACCCCCACCAGGAAGACAGGACTAGTCCTTTGGGAACAAGCCACTGGGCCCTTCCACATGCAAGGGACCCAACATGGTCAACTGGCCACTTGGCCTCCTCAAGGGACGGTGCCATTTCAGGGGCTCGCCCACGGTCTGCGTTGCTGGCAGGTTGGTTTCCAGAAGCAGCAGTGCTAGGTCATTCTTGGGGAGTGGAGTTCAGCCCACTGCGCCAGTGTGTGGCCTCCATGTCTATCACCCCAACACTGCAGTGGCCGTCGGCTGCTGTTACCTGCAGGGTCACTTTACATGCTCAGTCCTTCAGTGCCTCTTCCTTTCCAGATGCTCTCTGGTGAACATTACTTCTGCCATACAAAGACTTGAGCACGTACTGAGCGCTTACTGTGTACTGGGTGCTGAACTATGAGCTTTCCATCTATTATCCCATTTAGTATGAGAATACTCACTCTCCTTCATTTACAGTTGGGGAAGCTGAGGCACTAAAAGGCTCCAATAACTTGTCCAAGGCTACTCAGCTGGGAGAGTGGAAGAGTCAGAGCTTAAAGGTGGGCATCTGGCCCCCCAGCTGGGGCTCTGACCCACTGGATCACACATCTTGTCTGAACATCCACACAGATCCTGGTCCTGCTCATTTCCCCTAAGGTGCCTCTTACCCCGTGATGCCTAGGACAGTGGACATGGCACACACCCCCTCCCCCATGTGGGCTCAGCCAAAGGTAAGGTGGCACTGATCCCGCCTTACAGAGCCATTTCATTGCAGCAGGAAGTGCAGTGTGGCCTTGTAGGATCTACTCACTGAGCATCTCCTAGGTACCCCATCCCCTGTGCTGGAGACTTATGAGTGAGCAACAGCAGACCCTCTTACCCTTCAGAGTTCATACTGCGAGGAGGGGGGGAGTCAAGTTTAAAATGGCACTCCTGATGAGTCATCTAAGACAAAACAGGTGGAGCCATGAGGACCTATGATGGGGGCTCTGAACCAGTATGGGTAGTCAAGGGGGGCTTCCTGGAGGAGGCAGTGGGATGCCAAGTGGGTGCCTGGGCAAGATGATGGTGCAGATCCTTGAAATCCTAAAACCCTGTGATTCTGACTGAATATTTTCTAGCTTTAAGATTCTATTCACTGAAGATTCTAAGACTTCAGAATTTAAGACTCGGAGAGTCAAAGACTGTTGGGCCGTAAGGAGCTGGGAGACCCATGTGGGAGTCTTGCTGCTAGAGAAGCACCAGTCAAACCTTCCATGGGCCAGAAGCTGGCTTTCCCCTTCCCAGGCCCCAGCCAGGCTCACAGCATGGGTATATATGTGGCTCTTTGTGGCTCTGAGAATGTAAATTTATTCTGCACTTCCAACAGCAGACACTCACCTTATCTGCATGTTCCAGTCGCCAGAATAAATATTAGGAGACAAGTGTGTGGAGATTTTCTGTGTGTACACGAGTTAAATCCTCCAGCCAGTGGTTAATCCAGACAGGGATTTCAACAGAAATGCTATGCTGATATTAATTCAAGGAGGAGCTGGTAACTGGGCCTCTGTTACTATCTGAAGAGGGTCCCTGTCTCCTGCAGAAGGGTCTAAGAGGGGCCTTTGTGTGCAGAGGCTTTGGGCCAAGGTCGGAGGAAGCAAAGGGGAAATTATTCCCCAGCGGCTCTGAGCTCTGTGTGTGAAGATGGGGGCATTCTCCACCCAGCATCTGGGGTCTCCTGTGAACTCCTGGGCCTGGGCCTGGACACTGCGCTGGACACTGGGTGGGCTCTGTGGTCAGATAGAAGGGGGCAGATCTCAGCTCTCCCGCACCACAACAGCTCTGCCACGTGTCCTTGAAGAAGCCACTTCCCGGATTCAGCCTCTTCAAAGGGACCAATGCTCCTGACCACCTACCACCTGGTGGTTCTCAGGTTAGTAACTGAGCATCAGTCCCAGCAAAGGCCCTCATGATACCTGCTGGGTGCCAGACACAACTACAGATGCTTTACTTAGGTTCATCCTCACCCCAGCCTGGGACAAGGAGCTGTCATTGTCCCCACCTGACAGATGAGGAAACCAAGGTACAGGGAGGTAACTTGCCCAATATTACATAGGTGAAAAATGGCAGAAACCAGATTTGCAATCAGGCATTTGGCTCCAAAGTTTATGAGCTTAAACATAACATTTAAATGTTTCCGATAACCCTTCATGCTGATTTCGCAGGAATTGGCCCCATTTCAGCAAAGCCACCCTAAATCTGACCCTCATTCTTTTGCTATGACTGATGCTCTTGTTATAACCAGGCAAGAGTGAAATACAGTTGCTGCCTCCGGGTTTTTGCTGATGCTTTGCCCTCTCCCTGGAACACCTTTCCCTTGCCTGTCCACCAACATCCAGTGAATTTGGCCCCTGCCCTAAGACTCATTCAGGAAGAGGGGCACTCAGGTGGTTCAGTCAATTAAACATCTGACTTTGGCTCAGGTCATGAGCTCACAGCTATATCCCGATAGATAGATAGATAGATAGATAGATAGATAGATAGATAGATAGAAAGATAGTAAGGAAAAAACATATTGCTGTCTTTTCTCACAAGTGACATGATAGGCTATGTAGAAAATTCAAAAGAATCAACAAAAAAACTCCTGGAACTAATGAAAGAGTATAGCAAAGTTGCAGGATACAAACAAGGTTAATATATAAAAGTTAATTGCTTTCCTATATGTCAACAATGAATAAGTAGAATTTGAAATTAAAAGCACAATACTATTTACATTAGCACCCCCAAGATGAAATAGTTAGGGGTAAATCTAATAAAGAGGAAAACTATAAAACCTTGATGAACAAAATGGAAGAAGTAAATAAATGGAGAGACATTCCATGTTCATGGATAGGAAGACTCAATATTGTCAAGATGTCAATTCCTCCCAACTTGATTTATAGACTCAATGCAACCAAGTCAAAATCTCAGCAAGTTATCTCATAGATATTGATAAAATAATTTGAAAGGTTATATGGAAAGGCAAAAAAAAAAAAAAACTAGGATACCCAACACATTATTGAATGCCAACAAAGTTGGAGGACCAACAGTCATGACTTCAAGACTTATCACAAAGCTGTAGTACTCAAGACAGTGTAGCACTGGTGAAACAATAGACAAATAGATCAATGGAACAGAATAAAAATCCCCAAAAGACATAAATATAAATAAATATAGTCAACTGATCAATAATAAAGGAGCAAAGATAGTCTTTTCAACAAATGGTACTGAAACAATGAATTGGATGTCCGCGTGCAAAAATCAAAACAAAACAAACAAACAAAACAATAGTAGCCTGAAGGATTTTAGATTAAAATGTAAAACACATAACTATAGAACTCCTAGAAGGTAGCATGAAGGGAAAACCTAGATAACCCTGGGTATGGTGACGCCTTTTCAGATAAAACACCAGACACAATCCATGGAAGAAACAATTGACAGCTAGACTTCATTAAAGTTAAAAACCGTCTGCTCTGTAAAAGACAATATCAAGAGAATTAGATAAGCGGCAGAATGGGAGAAAATCTTTGCAAAAGACATATGACAAGCTCTGTCATCCAAAATACATGAAGAACACTTAAGTCAACAATAAGAAAACAAATAACTTGGTTGAAAAGCAGACCAAAGACCTTAACAGACACCTCACCAAAGGAGATATACGGGTGGCAAACAAGCATATAAAAAGATGCTTCAAGTCATATGTCATCAGGGAAATGCACAATTTTTTAATGTTTATTTACTTTGAGAGAGAGAGACAGAGTGTGAGCAGGGGAAGGGCAGAGAGAGAAAGGAGACACAGAATCCGAAGCAGGCTCCAGGCTCTGACTGTCTGCACAGAGTCCCACACGGGGCTTTCGAACTCACAGACCATGAGATCATGATCTATGCCAAAGTCAACATTCAACCAACTGAGCCACTCACGCACCCCAGGAAATGCAAGCAAAAAATTCCACTACATGCTGATTAGGATGGCCCAAACCCAGAACTCTGACACCACCAAATGCTGACGAGGATGTGGAGCAACAGGAACTCCCATATGTTGCTGATGGGAATGGACAGTGCTGCCCTTTCTTCCAGACCTAAACACACTTATCATATGACCTGGCAGTCATGCTCTTTGGTATTCCTCCAAAGGAAGACATGTGTCTGCACAAAAACCTGCCCGTGAATGCTGACAGCAGCTTTATTCATAGTCGCCAAAACTCAGAAACAGCAAAGATGTTCTTCCATAGGTGAATGGATAAATAAGCTGTAGTACATTAATAATAATAAATAATGACAAGAAAATAAAATGTTATTCTGCGTTAAAAATAAATGATTTCTAAAGCCATGAAAAGACATGGAAGAAATGTCAATGCCTACCGCAAGTGAAAGAAACCAATCCGCAAAGGTTACAGTACCATGCGACTCCAATTATATGACATTCTGGAAAGGACAAAGCTATGGAGACAGAACAAAGATTGGTGTTTGCTGGGTTGGGGGGTGGGAGGGAGACGACTGGGCAGAGCACAGAGGATTTTAAAGGCAGTGAAAATACTTGGTATGATTTATAAGGAAAGAGCTATATCATGATACGTTTGTCCAATCCCATAGAATGTATACCACCAGGAGTGAGCCCTAAGGTAAACTATGGATTTGCGTGACTACGGGGCGCCAGTCTAGGTTCATCCTTGGCAAAAAATGTACCATCTAGTAGACAGTGTGGATAATGGGGTCAGGCTACACTTGTGTGGGAGTCCAGAGCACAGAGGAAAGCTCTGAACCTTCTTCTCGATGTTATTGTAAACCTAAAGTACTCTAAAAAAAAATCTTCTTTGAAAAACACGGCAATGAATGCAGAACTGTATTAATACAATAATCTGGCAGGCATCTTTATTTTTACCCCTTCACTTTGAGCCTCATAGTGGCTGCCCGATTCTAGCAATGAGCAAACTTTTACACATTGATGGCCAGTTGAAGTTAATGAGCCACAGGGAGGGGTGGGTTTGACCCAGGCCAAGAGTTCTCTGGCACAGCTGGGGTGAAACAAGAAGGGGGAAATCTCTATAAAGGAAGTACCACACTGGCACCAGGGTGGTCATGTCCCTCAGTGGCTCTCATGTGGTCTCTATCCAGGCCAGGGTTCTGTGTCTGCTCACCTGCCCTGTGGCCCCAGCCTGCCATCTTGCCAATGCCAATCCCAGCCCCCAGCCCAGCTCCAGGACCTCCTGCTCCACTGGGTCTCCAGACTGTGTGTGGCACGCACGTGGAAGGGCCAGGATGTCACCCTTTCAGACGAGAGAGAGTTAAGACCCTGCACTTTCAGCCAGTGCAGGGCTCCTACTTGCCTTAATGCAAACCATTCAGGGATTTATCAGATCAGTCGCCTAGGGTATGCTCGATGCTGAGCAGGGCACAATGGGGCATAAAGACAATGCACCTCTGAGTTCTTACCCATGTGGCTGTGGGCCAGTGACTTAATCTTCCAGAGCCTCAACTGTCTTATCTGTAAAATGGGGATTTACATGCCCACCTCACAGAGATGGGCAGGTCAGATGGGACTGTCTGATAAATGTTCAGGTGCAAGGCTCGCACACTAGCCCTCCCCGTCACTGCTGAATCTGAGAGGGCACCTGGAGGGGTGGCAGGAGGGACATGGGGAGCCCAGAGCACCTCAAGCTGGTCCTGGCACTTGCTGTGAAACCAAGCTCTTCATCTCTCTGGGCCTTGGTTTTCCTCATCGTCAAAATGGTCACAGTGGGGATCCAACGAGAACACGTCTGTGAAGGTATCTGTGGGCCCAAACACCACAGGCCGATGCTGCTGTCAGCGCTGGTCACCTGCAATGAGGTGGGAGTCCGAGGATGGCACTAATGTGGCGGCCGGCCCCGGCTAGCCCTTGCCCCGCACCACCTTGCCCATCCGCACCACAGGCCTAAGAGGCAGCGCTGTCAGTATCTCCATGTTGCAGATGAGGAACTGAGGCACAGAGAGGCTGAGTGCCTTAGCCAAGATCACTCAGTGAGTGAGGGGCAGAAATGGGGCTTGAACCCACTCGTGTCTGACCCAAGCCTGTGCTTGTGCCTGCCCCCATCGCCCACGCCCCCCTTGCAGCCCACACATGTTCACTCTGCCCCAAATCCCATACTTGCCACCACTCCACACCCCCCATGCTTCCCATAACCACCTACACATTTCTCACACCCCTCGCCCGCCCCACTCCACGCTGCCCACATACTGCCAACCACACCCCCCACATCTTGCCCATGCCATCCACACACTGCCCATGCCTGCCCCATTCAGCCCATCCCCACACCGCCCACACTCCCCACATCACCGGGAGAGGGCAGCGAAATTGCTCTGAGGTGAATGGAGGAGGCAGGCAGAGGCACCCTGTCTCCAGGTCCAGCCCCTTGCTTTTCAAGCCTCCTCCTCCTCCTTCTCTGCTCTCTCTGCCATCCTCTATGGTCCTTCTGCCTGAAGGGGCCTCCACATTGCAGGGCTGCCCTCAGCACCCCTGTGGCCCCATCACTCCTGCTGAAGGGGCCCAGGCCCCGGCTGAGCCTCCCTCCCGCAGCCACGAGGCCTCCTCTCTCCTTCGGAGCCTTGGCAGCCACGAACGAGGTGGGGAGCAGCTCAGAATCTGAGCCTGATCACCATGGATCCCAGTTGCCCCCAGGCAGTGTCTCACTGGGGCTGGGCCCCCCAGGGTCTTAGGGAAGAGGAGAGCCTAAAAGGGGGCCAAGGGACTCTGAGGCTGAGGTGAGTGGTCTCTTCCCTAATCCAAAAGGAAGTATTTATTGAATACCTTCTGTATTCCAGGACTTTCTCCTAACAAATATCTGCACTCTCTGTGGGGCCATGTCCTAAGCACCATGAAGATTGAATTCATTTGATCCTCCCTGCAACCTTGGCTGGGGGGCAGCAGGGGGGCACTCTCAGTATCCCCACGTGTGGATGAGAAACTGAGGAGGAAAATAGTCTGCCCAAGACCCCCAGCCAGGAAGGGGCCGCACTGGGTTTGCACCCAGGTCCTTGTAGCTGCAATGCTCACCAAGGTGAGGCCAGCCCCCTGCCCGGGGTCATCTGTCTCCCTCCACCCCATCCCTAGTCTGATACAAGGAGAGGCTCTAACTACTCCATCCTGACTTCATCCTTACTCCCAAACCTGAGAGTCAGCCCCTACCCTCCTCTTTCTCTCAACTCATACCTAGTCCCTTGGGAAATCCTATTGGCTCCTCCTTCAGAGGCAACCCCCTCCCTGTCCCCCGCCATGGCCTTCTCCTGGTCTGAGGCACCATACTCTCTCTCCTGGTTTCTTGCAGAACCGCTACCACACCCCTCTCTGCCCGCCAACACATGTCCTTGCTTTTTGACCCTGGACTCTTGCTATTGACTAATTGTGTCTCCCTTAAAATTGATACATTGAAATCCTATCCCCTGATGTGATGGTGGGCATTTGAGACGTGCCTGGGTGGCTCAGTCAGTTAAGCATCCAGCTTCAGCTCAGGTGGTGATCTCAGGGTTCCGTGAGTTCAGGTCCTATGTTGGGCTCTCTGCTGTCAGCGTAGAGCTGGCTTCCGATCCTCTGTCCCCCTCTTTCTGCCTTTCCCCCACTCGCGTGTGCTTACTCGCAAGCTCTCTTTCTCAAAAATAAACATTAAAAAAAACTTAAAAAAAAAAAAGGGATGGGGCCTTTGGGGGTGATTAGATCATGTGGGCGGAGTCCTCACGAATGGGATTGATGGCCTTATAAAAGCAACCCAGAGAGCTCCCTCCCCCTACCCCACACGTGAGGGCACAAGAAAGAGAAGCCCGCCTGAGAACCAAAAAGTGAGCTCTCACCAAACACCAAATGTACCAGCACCTTGATCTTGGACTTCCCAGTCTCCAAACCTGTGAGAAATACATTTCTGTCCTTTGTAAGTACTGATCTATGACACTTCGTTATAGGACCCTGAACCGATTGAAGTTATTTCAATAAATAATCACAAAGAGGCTTTTAAAATGCAAGTCAGACCGAGCCCCTCCACTCAGGCCTCCACCCCGCTCCCACCTCCTCTGAGTTAACATTCAAGGCCCTGCAGGATCTGGCCTGTTTCTGTTACCTCTTCTCCCGTTCTCCTCCTTCCGCCTTCCTTTCCTCCAGACCCACCAGCCTCCCGGCTACTCCTCAGACACAGTGTCTTCCCACCTCCAGGCCTTTGCTCCAGCCGCTGCTTCCACCCAGCATACCCTTCCTGCTGTCTGCCAGGCTCACCCCTCACCTCTTCCGGTCTCTGCTGGAGGAGGCCTGCCCTCACCCACGCTACTGAACATGCAGCCTGTCCCCAACACGTGCACCCTGGTGCTCCCAGCACCCCATGTTCTCCGTCCTTCTTTTCCACGATGCACACCCCCTTGCTGACACCCCATAGACTGTGTTGTATTTACGATTCACTGTCTGTCCCCCACAAGCGTAGGGATCTTTGCGCTGTTTTCCAGCACCGAGGACAGCGCCTGGCACTTGGTCAGTGCTCAATAACAGCTGCGAGTGAATGACAACTGACATGAGACCTTAGAGAACAAGTGACAAGCTCTGTGGCTGGAAAGCTCATGACAAAAAGGAGTCCTCCTCCCTCCCACTTCCCCCCTGGACCCCCGGGCCCTTCTCTCTAGGATATATCACCCTGTTTAGTGGGCCTGAGATGCTTTCCACCCCCCACAACCTCCTCCCAGGATTCCCTCCCATCCAGGGGCAGCCCCTGCAGCCCCAGTCACCCAGAGGATCACACAGCCTTTGGTGGAGGCGGAGGCTGAGACATCTGAGAACAAGGAGGTGCACCCCCCAAAAATAAAAGATAACATGTGCCCAGTTTCCCAGGGAGCTTATTAGCCTTTAATCCATCAGGAAGAATGGAAAATCTAGACAAGCGTGAATAAGGAAGCCTGGATCCCATAGACTGAGCTAAGCCACTGGAGCCCAGGTGCCCACAGGGCAGAGGAACCCCTGGTGAGCAGCTCAGAAACCCCAGACCCAGGGGTTCTGGTCCCCAGAGTGTCTGTAATAGAGGAAGACACCTTCCAAGAGGAGCCCTCTCTGCTCCAGTCCTGAAGTGAGACACACCTGGTTGCTTGGTTTCTCTTGAATTTGGGAGAAAATCAAAACAGCAGGTAATGAAACCATCAGGGTATACAGCAAGTAGGATCAAAGAAAACCAAAAAGGAGAGAAGTAGAAGTGGAAAGTGAGGAAAGTTCACATGGATGGTGACTTATGGCCCAGTCTGTCCTGGGCAGGGGGAGTCTCAGAAAAGGAGCACCACAGGGAGGCCCTGGGCCAAGCCTCCACTTCCCCATCTGCTCAATAGGTAGGCAGCATCCCCATCCGTGACTGTGGCAGAGACGGTGGGCAGGGAAAAGTGTGGGAGCACTGAGGGTTCTCGTCACAGGCTGGGACTAGGGCAGAGCCCCCCACGCTGGGGTCCACAGTCAGGGAGACAGAGAAGGAGGAGGGGTCAGCACTTCAGGCACCTCCTCATTCCATCCCCTCTCGTGCCCAGGAGCTGGCTGCCCCACCCATGTATACAGAAGAGGAAACTGAGCCAGTGAGGGTAGTGCAGCCCTGGGGCTGGAAGCAAGGGGTTCGGGTTCCAACAGACCTGGGGCAGCACCACTTTCTCCTGTGGGACCTGGGCAAGTGAGCCCACCTCTTGGCACCAGCTTCCACATCTGTAAAATGGGGCAATTTGTGGCACTCCCCTCATAAGGTTGCTGTTTGGGATTAAACTCTAGAAATGTTTATGAATGCCCTGGCACCGTGCCTCGCTCATAGTAGGTGGCTCGGGAAAGTTAGTTGAAAGGATGATGAAAATAACAATTATCAATGGTATTTTACTGAAGTGACTTGGCCTCCCTGGGGACCTGTGGCCTGTGTGTAGGACACACTGGACACCCCAGGGTGACTGCACCACACATGCATTTGCCTGTTTTCTTTCCATAAGTGACTCTCAGAGATGTCAGATCAGGACGCCACAATCTCCATTTCATTTCATTTCCAGGAATGATCGGTTTTGCTTGATATTTACCTGGTCACAAGTTTGTGAGTCTCCATCATGTAGAAACCATTTCTTTCGGCATCTCTTACTCTGATTCCTTGCCAAGGGTCTTCAATGCTCAAGTATTCGGTCTCTGTCACTTAAAGAAATGATGGTATAGCTTTTTTTTTTTACTTCATTTTATTTTTTAAAATATTTATTTATTTAGAGAGAGAGGGCCCTTGAGTGGGGGAGGGGCAGACAGAAAGGGAGAGAGAGAATCCTAAGCAGGCTCTGCACTGTCAGTGCAGAGCCCAGTGTGGGGCTCGATCTCACAAACTGTGAGATCATTACCTGAGCCGAAACCAAGAGTCGGATGCTCAACCAACTGAGCCACCCAGGTGCACTGGTTTGGCTTTTTTATACCTGTTAGTAAATCACAGATTCATCTTATAAAGGAGTTGATCTTCCTAAATAAGATAAATATTTTGAAAAATTAATGTTTATTTATTTTTGAAGGAGAGAGAGACAGAGTATGAGCAGGGAAGGGGCAGAGAGAGAGGGAGACACAGAATCTGAAGCAGGCTCCAGGCTCTGAGCTGTCAGCACAGAGCCCAATGCGGGATACGAACTCACGATCTATGAGATCATGACCCGAGCTGAAGTCGGACATTTAACTGACTGAGCCACCCAGGTTCCCCAATAAGATAAACATTAAAAGAACTTTTTATGTTTTTATTTTATTTTGGGAGAGAGAGACAGAGAGTGAGGGAGGGAGGGGCAGAGAGAGGGAGACACAGATTCCGAAGCAGGCTCCAAGATCTGAGCTGTCAGCACAGAGCCTGACGTGGGGCTCGAACCCACAGACTGTGAGATCATGAATTGAGCTGAAGTCAGACGCTTAAACTGAGCCACTCAGGCACCCCTATGATAAACATTTTAAAAGGTTAGTCTGGAAAATCTCACAATTGGTGATGCTACTCCTGCATTTCCCATGCCTGAGCCCTGCTCTCACACTGCACACATCAGGGCTGCCAAGGTTCCTGCCCCCAGGCGAATCACACCTTCCTCAGGGAGACAGTAGTAGAGACAGAGACGAAAATGGAGGTTCAAGTGCAAAGGCCCAGAGGTGAGATGGAGCATGGGGGAGCTGGGAGGACCAAAAGAGACCCATATGGCCACGGAGGGTGACTCACAGGGACCCAGCAAGGCCACATGTCACATGGCCCAGAGGGCCCCAATCAGAGTCCCGTTATTTTTCCTGAATGGTGGGTAGCCACTAAAGGGAGCTGCCCAAAGTCTAAAGACCCTAATCTTGGAGTTGGAGTCAATTCTTGTGGAAAACTCAGGGGGCAGCCCAGACCTCCCAGCAGTGACATGGCCACATAAATTTCCCCTAAATCCAGACCAGAGCTGACAGCAATGGGCCCCATCATGTCCCGCCCAGACAGGGGCTCCAGGCACATGAGGAAAAATCACCCTCCTTATGCTGCCAGCACCTACTCCCGGCATCTACCATGTCATGTACGAGTGAAAAAACCTCTTAATAAAACAAAGCATGTCTACGAGCCAGGGTTTGAGGGCTGTGGTGCTCTGGCTGCTGCTGGGACACCCCTCAGGGGCTTCACTGTCATTTCTGGATTAGGAGGTGGAGCTTCCACTTCACCCTGCGCCTCTGCAGGATGATTTATGACCCCAAATGGCAGAGCAATAGAGCAGACACCTGCCTGTGCCTCCTCACACCACGTGCAGACTCCCAGGAAAGCCCAGCCAATTCCATGAAGTTCATTGCTGAATCACACTGATTTTTAAATGCACTTTAAAATTGGGGTCAGGAGAGTCATCTGGGAGGTGTTAATAGTTGGCAACTTTATACCAGCAGACTACATTGACCTTTTTTTCGCTCATGTTGTTGAGAGCCTATAACAATTTCATCCGAGGCCGCCATGACATCAGGTTCAAGTCTGTCCACTAGTTTCAATCAAGGCTGTTCAATCACTGTTCCCTCTGGAGCCCGAGGAGCCCAGGGTGAGGCATTCACTCGATGGGCTTGACTTCATCCCCCCACCCAAATCCACATCTCTGGCACAGACCACCCCCCCACCACCACCTCGCTTGTCTGTTCAGGCTTGGGATTCGGGCCCAGCCAGCCCCGGGCATGGAATTTATGTAGCTAAGGCAAACAGAGCTTCAACCCTGGGTCAGCAGCTCAAATCCTGGTCTCTATTTGGTCATCAATTCACTGTGTGACCTTGGGCAGCTTTCTTCCCCAGTCTTGGCCTCAGTTTCCCAACTATACCATAAGGAGATTTAACCAGATGATCTACCTAATTCCTCTCCCTGCCTCATGGCCCAAGAACCTATGATTTTGTGCCAGAGGTCTTGCCCAGATATTGGGAGACAGATGACATGGGGTCTATTGACGACAGTTTCTGTCCGGAAGGTGAGAAAGGAAAAGGCATCAGCCTAGTCATGAATCATAATCAGAAATCAAAAGGCAACCTCCTACCAGTCACCACTGACCTGACAGAGGGACATTTTTCCCCCATGGTGAATAAACTCTGATAAACCAGGATGATGTGCCAAGAGTTCTGCCCAAACTCGAAAGTGTGGGGTTCAGGATTAACTGTGCCAGTGAAAGAAATGA
>PJEM01006658.1:69002-82018 GCA_004023845.1 Helogale parvula | reverse complement strand
GGTCTATTTTTGTTGCTGCTGAAAAAAGTGCCTCCTCTCCTATCTGCAATCACAGCCCAGCTCACAAGGAATTTCTAAGAAGGATGAGGTTACAGGAGAAAGAGGCAAGGCCCCACATCCCCAGACACTGTAACATTCGCCAAGGCCTATCCACTGTGAACACGTGGCTGCCCTTCCCAGTGCCAAGGTCAGAAGGTGTCTTCACATCCTGAACATGGTCATACCACAAGTGTCTCTGGAAATTCGGCTGGAATAAATCACACCCGTGTGTCCCTGCTCTTCTCAGACCCCCCTCGGGCCCCAGCGGCGACAAATGCTCTGTTTCCATCAAGGTCCAGCTGTTTTAATGGAGGTTTTAAATAACCCCTTTGCTGCCAAGAAATTTATGTCCTGCAGAGATGTGTGTGGCCGTGCACAGACGCTGAGAGAGGTTCAAGGCCCAGCGGCTGTTGGACATGACCATGACGTGCCCTCCCTGTCCTTCCACCCTCTGGGACGTCAGTTTCCAATGACTCAGCAGATGTCACCACCAGCGCCAGGCCGCGTGCAGGGCTCTGGGCACAGAGGGAAGGCTCAGTCATGTTCCGGTGCTGGAGGTCACAGTCAGGTGGGGGAGGCAGGCCTGCCAGCGGCACACACAATCCAGCTGGCAAAGCACCAGACCCCTTAAAGGCTACCACTCAGTGAGCACCTCCTGTATACAACTCCACACCTTGAAAACCTACTATGTGCTGCTCCCAGGTGTTGTTGTCCAACCTTCAAAACAACCCTCCCTGCTCCAAGGTCGTTAATGATTCCCATTTTAGAGATGAGGGCACTGAGGCTCAGAAAAGTTGAGGGACCCACTCAGGTCACACAGCCAGGGAGGCAGGTCCAGTCAGCGTGTGACGGGGACAGCCAGCTTCAGAGCAGCTCTGCCCACTCCCGCCCCCTCAGAAGGAGGCCACGTCTGCTAGGTGGACCAAAGGCAGGGTGGTCACCAGAGCAGGTGGTCGGAGTCCAGAGGAGTGCTAGATCGCAGGTGCACTGTCTCCCGATCATGGAGATTCCTCAAGGTCACCCACATTGGCCCAGTAGAGTTGCGCTGTCTGAGCCAAGATTTCGGTTCACCTTATACAGGAAGGTTGTTTGCACCTGCTCAGAATCGAAGCCCCGCCTACACGATCTTGTCATTTTTCTTTAGAAACCATGCCCCTCTCCCACCATGCACCCCAGACTTTGGCCACCAAGGAGCCCGCCAAGCTTTAAGGGTGAACATGTCATTTGGGCTGGCCAATCAAGGACTACCATTCTTTTGGACTTAGTGATTGGCTCAGAGATGGGCACGTGACCCAAGTCAATCCAATCAGAGCTTGGCCTTGGACTTTTGCTAAAAGTAGCATCAATGAGCTATTTCTTTTCAGGGACCACTAGGCCAGTCGACTGCAGGACTGCCCTTGCTGGTGGCTGTCCCAGGAGGAGCCTGTCTGGAAAGGAAGCCAGCACAGGTAAACAACTCCGAAAGCTGCGTGAGAGAGGAAAAGAGGGCTGGCCGGGGAGGCAGAATGTGAGCCCCCTGCAGCTGATGCCCTCGCCTGCAGCGGCTGCTGCTCCTGCCGGAGCGTGCCAGTGTAGACGCGGCACAACTGCCCGAGCCCCTGGCTGGAGGCAGGCTTGCGGCCCGCAGCCCCCCAGGCGTTCTTGTGTCACAAGCTAGGGCATTGCACGTCTTGTCTCGGGTGTCGGTGTGTTTCTATCACCCACAACCCGATGTGTCCCAGCCGACTCCGTGGACAGCCGGACACCGCCAGGAAGCACGTTGCTTGGCGCATAATAGATGCCAAGTAAGTACTGGTGCGATGTGAAACAACGGATCAACCGGGCCATTTCCCCCTCTCGCTCCCTCAGCCTCACCCCTCCTCCCCTCCTGCTACCCCTGCACAGACCACGTACTAGGACCATCACTCCAGGGACTAAGAGGGATGCTTGAGAAACATTCAGTGCCTCCCCCACCCCTGCAGCAGCAGCAATGCCTGCTCCTTGGGCCCTTGGAGGAGGGAACAGGGGGCTTAGAGAAGTGATATGACCCTGTCCCTGACTGGAGAGTTGCAGAGAGTTGGAAAGAGCAGGATCCAGGGTCGGGGCTCTCTGATTCCTGGGCCAGTGCTCCTCACCTGGTATCCTGGGTGCTCGGGAGGAGGGTGACAGGGAGCTGCCTGCCATCTGCCATCTCCCAGAGGAGCAGGGACATTCTTCCAGCGTGGCTGCCTCAGAGGGGCTCTGGGATGCCTAGATGGGCCGGGCGCTTGAAGACCACACTGAGGACAGGTCCCAGGAGGGCAGCTGGGTGCACAGTGACTGGGCTGTCCTCCCCCACATTCCCACTGGACACTGCGCTTCAACAGAACCATAACTTGGGGCACATGGGTAGCTCAGTTGGTTAAGCATCTGACTTCGGCTCAGGTCATGATCTCATGGCTTGTGAGTTTGAGGCCCACATCAGGCTCTGTGCTGACAGCTCGGAGCCTGGAGCCTGCTTCAGAATCTGTGACTCTCTCTCTCTGCCCTTCCACTGTTCATGCTCTGTCTCTCAAAAAATAAATAAATGTTAAAAAAAAAAAGCAGAATCATAACTAAATTCCCATCACCATGCCTCAATGAATGAATGAATGAATTCAAATACATCATTTTAAATGGAGTTCCCATCGCTTCTCGGCCTTTTGGCTAAGATCAAGTGTTATAAATGGAGTTCCCAGAAAAGTCAAATAATTTGCCCAAGGTCACACAGCTCAGGATGGCAGAGCAGGTCCAAACCCCAGGTGTCCCCCACTAAGGCCCAGTCTCCTTCCCCCACCCCACCCTGCCCCACAGAGCATGGGAGAGGGGTTAGGAAAGGAAGAGGCCAGCATGGGCTGGAGGCATAGGGAGGGCTTCCTGGAGGAGGGGGAGCCCAGGCTGGGCCCTGAAGGACAGACCAGAGAAGAGCACACAGGGGGGATGGAGCAGCTCCTAGTTGGCTGCTTCCAGTTCTTTAGGCTTCTGGGTCTGGAATTCTCCAGGAGGAGGTTCAAGGTCTTCCTGAAGCAGGTGCACCAGGAACCTCTCCCCAGAGCAGGTGAGGCTGTGTCCTGCCCAGGCTGGAGACTCCAGGTAGGGGGTGGTGGGCGGGGCGGAGCAGGGGCTCCTGGGAACTTCTGTTCTCTTGGCTGCTGTCCCAGGTGCTCCCGGACAGAGTGAGGACGGTGGCGTCCGTGCCCGTCTGCAGTGAGGGGACAGCAGTCTCACAGTTCTGATGAGGCCATTAGACCGCAGTCCGTCAGCCCGTCAGCGCCGCGCACCGTGTAGACCGGATGTCTCCTCGCAGGGTCCTGCACGGCCTGGGGCCTCGCCCTTCCAAATTCCCGGAGGGAGCAGCACCCCACGAAGGTAAGAACCCCCCTCATTATGTCCACAGTCGGGGGTATCAGTGCGTTTCCCTCCCTGCTCTGCCCCAGAAGCCCATATCCCCATAACGAGCCCACAGGAGTCAGACTCCACGGGGCCCGGAAACACACATCTGCCCGCTGCTCAGCTGTGGGTTCTCGGGGAGCAGGGAGCCCGAGAAGCCGCCACTATTTTGGGAGCAGATGCCTGTGTGCGTGGGCGCATGTCCCTTCCCTGCACTCGCCGGAAGCTGAGTCAGCGCGTCTTCAAACATCAAATTCCACCCCCTCCCCCGCCTTCTTTGACAAGCTACTGATGCCAATTAGGTGAGGACAGTGAGGGGACACCTGGCTGTGGGGAGACGGAATCCCCCTCCTGGGGTCTGCCTGTCTTGGGGAGACAAGTAGACTAATAGAGGGAGACCCTGCAGAGAAGAACAGCCCTTGGATCATCAGTGCTGATTCCTGGGCCGCCCCCTCATCTCCACCCCTCCTCCCACCCCTCTGGGGTCTCAGGAGGGAGCCAGACCGGAGAACAGGCAGAGTCACCTCTCAGTCTCCTACTGTTGTCTTCCCTCAACACACAAGCTTTAGAGACCCCCCTGGACCTAGAACATTCCAGAGCTCCCCGCAGAAGCCCAGGAATACTGGATGGGAGGAAGAAGAAGGGAACCAAGGGGCCCTGTTTCAGAGGCACCGTTAGAACTGGAGGCGGAGAAGCCCATGGAAAATGAGCAGGGGTGTAGAGTGAGGGCATCAGGAAAGATTCCACATTGAAAATGGTCACATGGTGACCTGTGGCATTTGCTTAATCAGGTGCAAATTACACTGCGCCCTGGGAAGAGCTGAGGTGGCCCCTGGCCCCGCCGGGGTGCACGACCCCACCTGCTCTGTGGAAGAGGCGTGCCAGCCAGTGGGCAGCAACTGTCCTGGGCCCTGCAGGGTGGCCATGGAAAACCCGTCACTTTGGTCCTCATCCTGAGACCCCTGGGCACCAAGCCCTCTTTCTGCCTCTCGCTGACGTGACACAGGGGTGCCAAAGAGGGGTGGTCCCCCGGGAAGGGCTGCCGCACTGCTCCCCACACTTAGCTGGGGAGGGAAGACGTTCTGGGCTGTTCTGAGCTGACTGCATTTGGAACCTTCTGTGTCTGCTGGGCTGCTAAATCCGGTTCCATCTGCCTGCATTCCCAGCCCCAGAGCCCCAGGGGAAATACATTTTCTTTGGTGCTTCTTAAAGAAGGTTTCAGCGTGGGTGAGGAGAGAGGAGGGAGGTCCCAGAATCATCTGGTCCCTGAGGAGGAGGCTTTGCCAAGGCAAGGGACTGATGTGTATTTTGCATGGAGCTTGAGCCTCATAGGAACCACCTGAGGTTGTTGTGATTGGGCCCATTGTACAGATGGGGAACCTGAGCCCCAGAGAAATTAAAGAGTTTGCAGGAGGTTAGACCTTGATGGAACTAAGTGCCTCAGTGTGTGTCGGTCACTTCAGCTGGAAGCACCTTGCCCCTCGCCTTTCCGAGGGAGGGCCTCCCTCACTTCAGAATTCTGGGCCAGAATAGCAGGGGATGGAAAAGGAGGCTCACAGGAGCAGCGGCCCTTGAAGGAAGGATTACATGGCGAGATGAGGGTGATGCAGGGGTGTGGGAAGGGCACAGGCATGGGAGAGGCAGAGCTGAGGAGGAATCCAGCCAGGCCCCGAGCTGGCTCTGTGGCCCTGCCCAGCCTTACCCTCCCTCTGAAAGCTCTCCCTGCTCCTTGTGGAGAATCGAAGGCCATGTGACATGTGGCACCTGCTGCCAGGTCTCTTCACCTCCCACTCAGAGGGTAAGGGGTTCACACCTGGGAAGGAAGGGCACCCTGCCACACAGGGCGGGGTTTCAACCATCACCTCCAAGGACTCTGAGCCTCTGCTCGGCCCCACCAGCCAAGTCTTCCAGGAAATCTCTTCACTTTCCAAGTGCAAACGTCAGGGTGATTCAGGTGAATACTGGTCACCGGGATAGAGACAGAAGCTGCATCCTGGGGCTTAGTGGCCTCAGAAGTTTCTGGAGTGGAACTGACTTGGGACAGGGTGCTAGCTCTGTCCCCTCCCACCATGCGGCGTGAGCTGGGAGGTCCTCAAGTGGGCTCATTCATGAAATGGGAGTGATGATGCAATCTCCCCCATATGTTATTTAAAAATAAAAAACATGGGGTGGCTCAGTCAGTTAAGTCTTGACTTTGGCTCAAGTCATGATTTCACAGTTTGTAGGTTCAAGCCCTGTGTTGGGCTCTGCACTTACAGCGTAGAGCCTGCTCAGGATTCTCTCTCTCTCTCTGTCCATCCTCTGCTCACGCTCACACCTCTCTCTCAAAATAAACAAACTTAGTACTAAGCCAGAGACAAAACATTACAATAGCTAAGATCTTTTTTAACAGAATTCTTGAGGTGTAATTGGCATTCGGTACCCTGCCGTATGTAATTGTGGAGCTGGAGGAGTTTGGGCATATGTGTACGTCTGTGAAACCACCGCCACAGTCAGAATGATAAACATATTCTTCACCCCCAGAAGTTTCCTCGTGCCCCTTTGTTATCCTGACCTGCACCCCATGCTCACCCCTCCCGGTCCCCAGACAGCCAGCCACCCATCTGCTTTCCATCACTCCAGATCAGTTTGCATTTTCTAGAATTTCATGTATATGGAACCAGACCCGATGTAATCTTTTTGTCTGGCTTCTTTCACTCAGCATAGTTATTTGGAAATTTTATTCCTATTGTATCAATAATTTGTTTGTTTTTAAGGATGAGTAGTCTTCCCTTGCATGGATGGAATTTATCCATTGATGACCCTGTGGATGGACATTTAGCCTCCGGTTTGGGACTATTGTAGACAAAACTACTCTGAACACTTCATACAATTTCCCTTTAATTTCTGGTTTAGCAGCATCTCACAAATTGGTATTGGTCCTGTTTTCATTTTCATTTACTTCATGATGCTTTCTAATTTCCCTTTGGATTGTTTCTTTGTATCATGGTTTACTTAGAAGTGTGTTACTTAGTTTCCAAATACTAGGGTATTTTCCAGACATCGTTGTCTTGCGGATTTCTAATTGAATTCCATGGTGGTCAGAGAACATACATGAATTCCATGGTGGTCAGAGAACCATGTGGTATGACTTACAACTTTTTAAGGTTTTTGAAGCTTGCTTTTTACAACCCAGAATATCATCTGTCTTGGTGAATGTTGTGCGTGCCCTTGTAAAGAACGTGTATGGTGCTGTTGCAGGGTAGAGTGTTCCATAAATGCCAATTAGGTGAAGTTTGTTGATGGCGCTGTTCAAGCCCTCTCCATCGTTACTAATTTTCTGTCTATTTGTGCCCTCGGTCGCTGAGAGAGGGGTGTTGTGCTCACTTTCCGGTGGAAATTTGTTTATTTATCTTTGCAGCTTTGTAACTTTCCCCTCGCGCATTCTGAAGCTCTGTTATTATGTTCATAAACAGTAATGATCAGTACAGCCTCTCGATGAATTGACATCTGTATCATTATGCAATGACCCACTTTATCCCTGGTAATATTGTTTGCACCCAGTCCACTCCATCTGTTATTGTTCTCTCCAGCTCCAGCTTTCTTCTGATTAGTGTTACATGGTATATAATTTTCCACCCCTTACTTTTAACCTATTGCTGTCTGTATCCTGAAAGTGTGTTTCTATAGGCTGCTTGTAGCTGGGTCTTTCTTTTGGATCCATACGACAATCTCTGCCTTTTAATTAAATATATGTAATGTGATCACTGATACGGTTGGGTTTAAATTTGCCACCTTGCTTTTTATTTTCTGTTTTTTCCATCTGTTGTTTGGTCCTCTTTCCCTTTCTTTCCTGCCTTCTTTTGGATTAAGTGGGTAATTTTTATGATTCGATTTTATTCCCTTTGTTGGCTTCTGAATTGTAATGCTTTGTTTTGTTATTTTGGTCTTTGTTTTCGGATGGATAGTTTCTGTTTTTAACCTACCATGGCCCAGTTAACTTGCAAGTGACAATAAACAACTTCACATTCAGTGCAAGAATTTCACAACAGCCCCTCCCAGTCTTTGTGCTAAAGTGGTTACACATTTACTTCTACATAATAAATCGTGACCGGTCAGTTCTCTCTTTCTCTCTTTTTTTAATTTACATCCACATTAGTTAACATCTAGTGCAAGAATGATTTCAGGAGTAGATTCCTTAATGCCCCTTACCCATTTAGCCCATTCCCCCACCCACAACCCCTCCAGTAATCCTCTGTTTGTTCTCTATATTTAAGATTCTCTAACATTTTGTTCCCCTCCCTGTTTTTATATTATTGCTTCCCTTCCCTTATGTTCATCTGTTTTGTGTTTTAAGTCCTCATATGAGTGAAGTCATATGATATTTGTCTTTGACTAATTTCACTTAGCATAATACCTTCTAGTTCCATCCATGTAGTTGCAAATGGCAAGACTTCATTCTTTTTGACTGCTGAGTAATACTCCGTTGTATATATAAACCACATCTTTATCCATTCATCCACCGACGGACATTTGGGCTCTTTCCATACTTTGGCTATTGTTGATAGTGCTGCTATAAACATTGGGGTGCATGTGCCCCCTTCGAAACAGCACACCTGTATCCCTTGGCTAAATACCTAGTAGTGCAATTGCTGGGTCGTAGGATAGTTCTATTTTGAATTTTTTGAGGAACCTCCATACTGTTTTCCAGAGTGGCTGCACCAGTTTGCATTCCCATCAGCAGTGCAAGAGGGATCCTCTTTATCCACATCCCCGCCAACATCTGTTGTAGCCTGAGTCGTTAATGTTTTATTCTGACAGGTGTGAGGTGGTATCTCATTGTGGTTTTGATTTGTATTTCCCTGACGATGTGTAGTGATGTTGAGCATTTTGTAATGTGTCAGTTGGCCATCTGGATGTCTCCTTTGGAGAAGTGTCTATTCATGTCTTTTGCCCATTTCTTCATGGATTATTTGTGTTTTAGGTGTTGAATTTGGTAAGTTCTTTAGATTTTAGATACTTACCCTTTATCTGATATGTCATTTGCAAATATCTTCTCCCATTCCGTCAGTTGCCTTTTAGTTTTGCTGATTGTTTCCTTCACTGTGCAGACGCTTTTTATTTTGATGAGGTCCCAACAGTTCATTTTTGCTTTTGTTTCCCTTGTCTCTGCAGATGTACTGAGTAAGAAGTTTCTGTAGCCAAGGTCAAAGAGGTTTTTGCCTGCATCTCCATGAGGATTTTGATGGCTTCCTGTCATACATTTAGGTCTTTCATTCATTTTGAGTTTATTTTTGTGCATGATGTAAGAAAGTGGTCCAGATTCATTTTTCTGTATGTCACTGTCCAGTTTTCCCAGCACCACTTGCTGAAGAGACTGCCTTTATTCCATTGGATAGTGTTTCCTGCTTTGCCAAAGATTAGTTGGGCCATATGTTTGTGGGTCCTTTTCTGGGTTCTTTATTCTGTCCCATTGATCTGAGTGTCTGTTTTTGTGTCATCAATTATCTTTTAAAAAGATTTGAATAATGAGAAAAATATCTTTTCTTTTTACTCCCATAGTTATAATTTTCAGAGATTTCTCCCTAGATATCCAGAATCTTGTTTCCATCTGTTACCATTTTCCTTCTGCCCACCTTAAAGATTTCTTGTAGTGCATAGCACCTGGTGATGAATTCTTTCAGCCTCTATATCTGAAAACATTTTTTGCCTTTATTTGTGAAAAATATTTCCCCTATCTATAGAATTCCAGAATGACTATTTTGTTTTGTTTTTTCCTTTTAGTACTTCTAAGATATTGTGCTGTCACTGACTATATCATTTTTGATAAGAAGTCTGCTATCCTCCTTATTTTTGTTCCTCTGTAATTAACATGTCTTTTTCCTCTGGTTACTTTTAAGATTTTCTCTTTACCACTGGTCTGGAGATATTTTATTATGATTTGTCTTAGCATAATTTTCTTCATCTTTTTTGTTTTGTTCTGTTTTTGGTTTTTGGGTTGTTGTTTGCTTAAAGTTTGTTGAGTTTCTTGGATCTATAGATTAATAGCAGTCAACAAATCCAGGGGGGAAATTGGTCATTATTTCTTCAAGTATATTTCTGATGTGCTCACTTATGTATGTGATAGGCAGCTGGAGGCCATCCCACAGTGCACTGATGATTTGTTCGTTTCTTATATTATTCTTTTCCTCTGTGTGTTTCATTTTTGATAATTTGCATTTCTATGTCAAGTCAGCCGATCTCTTTTTCTGCAGTGTCTCACCTGCCATTACAGCCATCAAGTGTTTTCATCTCACACACTGTGATTTTCAAAAACAAACTAAAAGTTCAGTTTTGGCCTTTTGTATATCTACCATGGCCCTGCTTATCATTTCCAGTCTTGCTCTTGTATTTCTAAATGTATGAAATGATGTTATAATAATTGGTTTTACCATTCTTGTCTGCTAATTATATCATTTGTGTCAGTTTTAAGTCAGTTTTGATTGATTGATTTTTATATTCACTGTAAGTCCTATTTTTCTGCTTCTTTGCTTGCCTGGGAATTTTTCATCAAATGCTAGTCATTGTGTATTTGTCTTTTGGGACACTTGGTGTTTTGTATTCTTAGAAATACTCTTAAACATTGTTCTGGGACACCGTTAAGTAACATGAACACATGTCTTTCAAGTCTTGCTTTTAAACTCTGCAAAACATGAACAGAACAGCGTTTAGTCTGAGGCCAATTCCCCACTCCTGAAGCAAGACCCCTTCTGAATACTTTATCCAGTGCCCATGCCTGACCTGGATTTCCACTCTGCTGGGAGTAGGAGCTGTTTGAGTTTCAAGCTCGTGCCTCAACGAAGTATTTGGCTGTGATTCCCCAGACTCAGGCAGTTTCCTCACACCCCAGCTGTAAGCAGACCCTCTGCAAAGCCTCCATGTCTCTCTGTGACCCTCTCTGATCTGCAGTGCTCTGCCTGTGAGCCCTCCCTGGCTAGGCTAGCCTCCCTCTCCACTACACCCAGCACTTCCTGCCCCCGGTGCCCCAAATGGGTCATGCATAGGGCCCCTTGTCCAGGGGTCAGATGGCTGAGAGCTCTCACACGGGGAGCAGCCCTGTCCCCCCCTCCAGTGTGCTAGGAAAACGCAGCCACTCTTCCAGGTAGAAAGCACAACTGTGCTCTCTGATGTCCGTCCTCTCCTGGTGAGTACTCAGCAAAGAAACTGTCACTATTGCTGCCGCTGCGGTCATTTATATTATTAGTATCACCAGAGCCATGATTCAACACAGTGCTTCAGAATGTCTACACACACCAGCAATTCCAGAAAATGCACATCACTTCAGAGCACCTAGGTATCGGCTGCAAATTCCCATTCAGACTCCTGCTCTGGACCAGGACACTTTGGACTCTCCCAGGCCCCCTATACTCATCAGCCCAGATGCTTTGGGCCTCCAAGGAATGAGGCTATCATCTTGCTGCCAAAGCAGGCATGCTCTTCTCCCATATGACTTCAAGGAAGAATAAAGACACATGGGGAACATTTGTTACGTGGATTTTGGGGTCAGAGACACATAAGCTCAAAGCTTGAGTCTTCCTGAGCTCCATGACCTTGAGCCTCAGCTTCCTCTTTGATAAACAGAGAATTGTAACAGCTGCCTTTTAGGAATATAGGGGAGGTTACACCGGATCATGGGCGGGGAAGGGCGTAGCACAGGCTGAACCAGTCTGATCACGGGTTGGCCTAGTGACCTTGGGTAAGTGGTGTCACTTTTCTGAGCCTTGCTTTCCTGATCTGTAAAATGGGGGGAAGTAATACAGTTTTCTCACCGCTGAGTTGTAAGGATGAGGTGAGATCATCCTATCCTTGATTCCTACGTCACTCACCCCGACCCCTTTTGTTTCTTTGACTCCAAGTGTCCTTTTTTAGTGCCGCCATCCTTAGGATCTCCGTGCTCTGAGGCTTGGGGGAGCAGAGGCAAAGGCTGTCCATGCCTTCGTCTGAGAGCAGACGAGGCGCACCCAGAACTAGAGTTGGTTCATTGCTTTACTAACTTTTCATGAAGCCAAATAACCTGTCGAGGAAACACTGATGTCATCTCTAATTCCTCTGATGCTCCATTTAAACACAGCATTACCCTAAGGCTTCCAGGTGTTTAGAGAAACAACATAACACTATGGCTATTGCCTCATATGCTTGTGGAATTATGCTCTCCTTGGAGCCCTGTGCATGCTGCACATACTGATGTGAAAACCAGAGGAGTCTCAGCTATGAGAGACAGAGAAGACTTTGCCCCAGAAGAACATCTGGATGGGCCAGAGTTGGCTGGAGGCTCAAGAACACACATTCTGTGAGCCTCGTGGAATGGCCTGGTGACAATATACATCAAATGGTTAAGGAACACATCAACATCTCATCCAGTCCTGGGGGTCAGGTGATACGGGCTAGAGCCCCAGCATCTGTAGATGCAGCAGGCGGCAACCACAATGTGAGGTCAAAAATTAGCCAGTAGTTCCTGAGTACTTACCCTGTTCCAGTCACTGTTCATTTTTCCCATTTAGCAGATGAGAAGACTGAGACACAGGTGAAATGACCTGCCCAGGGCCCTCACAGCAGGTAAGTAGCAGAGTTGGATTTTGAACACAAATCACCAGGTTCCTGAGTCTCTAGCAAAGTCTCTGTAATGAAGACCGGATCCTCCAACCTAGCACAGAAGGTAGCTCCCCCCACAAGTTGACTCCCTCCACATGTATCAGTTAGCTTTTGCTACGTAACAAACCAACCTGAAACTCAGAGCTTAAAACACAAACAGGTATATTTCTAATAGCACTTTTGTCTACAAGGTAGTTCTTCCAGGCCAGGCTGGCTTGACTGGAGCTGGATGGTTTTGGGTGGCCTCAGTCCCCTCAGTCCCCAAGTGGAACCACTGAGACGGCCAGGCCATCAGCCTGCACAGTCTTACATCTTCCAGAAAGCCAGCCTGAGCTTGTCCTGTTGTGCCGGTGACAGGTCTCCAAGAAGCAAGAAAGGGCTGGCCGAATGCACAGCACTCTTCAAGTCTCTGCTTGTGTTATGTCGTTACTGTCACCTTAGCCAGAGCAAGCCACCAGGCTGGAGTCCACCAGACTCAAGGTGGACACACAGACCTGGCCTCCTGACACAAGGGAGCAGCAACACTCGATAGCGAAGGGCGCACATGGGGCGGGGCGAAGTGTCTCCAGCGTCACCTGTTGCCCCCCCTCCACCTGTCTGCTGCTATGTCACAAGAATGCTCTGGACTCTCCCACACATGCTGCTGCCTGTGCCTGAGTGCTGCTTCCTCAACTTCGCTTCAGAGAATCTCATGTATCTTGCAAAACACATGGGGGGACAAAAGCCTTCCCAGATCACCCACCGCAGACTGCTCTTCCCTCTTACTGCACTCATTACCCCTTCCCAGGAGGCTGGGGGCCCTGAGGTCAGGAGCAGCATCTGAGAAACCCCTGGGCCCTGCATTGGGTCTAGAATGAAGGGTCAGCTCAGTGACTGCTTTGGGGCCAGGAGGAAGGGAGAGAGAGAGGGAGTGAGGAAGGAAGGAGAGAGGCAGGGAGGGAGAGAGGGGAGAGTGGAGGGATGAAGGTGATTAAATGAGC